>CAUYLG010077143.1:0-32130 GCA_963573385.1 Cacajao melanocephalus | reverse complement strand
CTGTTCCTGTGTTAGTTTGCTGAGAATGATGGTTTCCAGCTTCATCCATGTCCCTGCAAAGGACATGAACTCATCCTTTTTTATGGCTGCATAGTATTCCGTGGCATATATGTGCCACATTTTATTTATCCAGTCTATCATTGATGGGCATTTGGGTTGATTCCAAGTCTTTTCTACTGTGAAGAGTGACGCAATAAACATACATGTGCATGTGTCTTTAAAATAGAACAATTTATAACTCTTTGGGTATATCATTTTAACTAAATTATCCCTTTAAAGGCCTTGTTTCCAAGCACAGTCCCATTCTTCAGACTTCAACCTATGGGCCAGGCACAGTGACCCACACCTGTGATCCCATCACTTTGAGAGCCCAAGGCGAGCACATTGCTTGAGGCCAGTAGTTCAAGACCAGCCTGGGCAACATGGACAAACCCTGTCTCTACTAAAAATACAAAATTAGTCAGGCATGGTGGTGCATGCCAGTAATCCCAACAACTCAGGAGGCTGAGGCAGGAGAATCGTTTGAACCCAGGAAGTGGAGGTTGCAGTGAGCAGAAATCGTGCCACTGTCAAAATAAGTAAATAAATAAATATGACTTCAATATAGGAATGTGGGGGGCGGGAGGGACACAGTTTAGCCTGTAACACTGCAGCTGCTGCAACAAAGTGCCGGCTGGGCGGGGTGGCTCACGCCTGCAATTCCAGCACTTTGGGAGGCTGAGGCAGGCAAATCACCTGAGGTTAGGAGTTCAAGACCAACCTGGCCAACATAGTAAAATCCTGTCTCTACTAAAAATACAAAAATTACCTGGGTGTGGTGGTGTGCACCTGTAATCTCAGCTACCCAGGATGCTGAGGCAGGAGACTCGCTGAAATCCAGGAGGCGGAGGTTGTAGTGAGCTGAGATTGTGCCACTACACCCCAGCTTGGGAGACAGAGCGAGACTCCAACTCCAAAAAAAAAAGTGACACAAACTGGGTGGCTTCAAACAACAGGCATTCTCTTTGCTCTCACAGTTCTGGAAGCTAGATGTCCAAAATCAACGAACAACAAAAGAACAAAAAACTTGCTTCTGTTAAAATCAGGTGGGATGCTTTTCAAACTGGGACACGCATGTCCAGACGGCAGCCCTGAGCATCTGTGGTCCTGTGGGCACCTCGAGATGATCACCCGCAAACTGCCCAGCAGCCCTTGTGCGCAGAGTGCTGCAGGAAGGACGGTGTTTGCAGGGAAGCTGCATCTTTCCTGACCACACCACAAATGCAGAGGCAAGAGCTGTACTCCTGTCTCTCTCATTGGGAGGCTTCTTACTAATTCCCCCTCCCAGTCACCTGAAGGTGTTTTTTTGTTGTTGTTTTTGTTTTTGTTTTTGTTTTTGAGACAGTTTCATTCTTGTTGCCCAGGCTGGAGTGCCATGGCCCAATCTTGGCTCACTGCAATCTCCACCTCCCAGGTTCAAGCAGTTCTCCTGCCTCAGCCTTCCAAGTAGCTGGGATTACAGGCATGCACCACCACACCCAGCTAATTTTGTATTTTTAGTAGAGACGGGGTTTCTCCATGTTGGTCAGTCTGGTCTTGAACTCCCGACCTCAGGTGATCTGCCGGCCTTGGCTTCCCAGAGTGCTGGGATTACAGGCATGAGACACCGTGCCCGGCCCCTGCAGGTGTATTTTTACACAGTTCTAGTCAGCATGGATACAATTTTGGATTCTGCTTGTTTTGCTTAAAATTATATCGACATTTTTTCTGTATTGCTGCAGTCTTTGTGGTCGTGTGTGTGTGTGTGTGTGTGTGTGTGTGTGTTCTGGAAGGTGGGGCAGGGAGACGAGGTCTCGCTCTGTTGCCCAGGCTGGAATACAGTGGTTCAATTACAGCTCACTGTAGCCTCCAACTCCTGGGCTACAGTGATCCTCCCACCTCAGCCTCCCAAGTGACTGAGCCTACAGGTGCACACCACTACATCTGGCTGATTTTTGTGCTTTTTTTTTTTTTTAATGTGATTTTACCACGTTGTCCAGGCTTGTCTGGAACTCCTGGACTCAAGCAATTCTCCCACCTCGGCCTCCCAAAGTGCTTGGAGCCACTGCGCCTGGCCTGGTCATTATTTTTGAAGAGCTGCATAATATTCCACCTGGAAGATGTACCACAACTTTTATGTTTTGTTTTTGAGACAGGATCTTGCTCTGTCTCCCAAGCTGGAGTGCACTGGTGCAATCATGGCTCACTGCAACCTCCAACTTCTAGGCTCAAGCGATCCTCTGGCCTCAGCCTCTTAAGTAACTGGGACTACACGCACGCACTATCATACCTGGATAATTTTTGTATTTTTTGTAGAGACAAGGTTTCGCCATGTTGCCCAAGCTGGTCTCAACCTCCTGGGCTCAATTGATCCTCCTGCCTTGGCCTCCCAAAGTGCTGGGATTATAGGCATGAGCCACTGTTCCCAGCCTGAGATAAAATTCTTTACTGCACAATAAATCATACTTCCAGGAAACCGAAAAGACTAACAAAACCCAGAGTAGTGAGAGAATAAGGAGACAGGCCTTCTCATGCTCTGTTTTGGGGGTGTCAATGATTATCATCTTTCCAGAAGGCAGATCGATGTTCTCCTACTTCATTGGTGGGAATAAACGGGAACAGACTTTGGAAGACTACTTGGAAGGCTTATTTAACCACCCAAAATGGAAATGAGAGGATTCTTTGAAACAGCATTTCCACTCTTTCTGAAGGAGATCATCAGACAAGAGTGCAAAGCCATACAATTTGCGCATTGAAGTTTAATTTTGGCTGGGCGCAGTGGCTCACACCTGTAATCCCAGCACTCTGGGAGGCCAAGGCAGGCGGACTACCTGAGGTCAGGAGTTTGAGGCCAGCCTGGCCGACGTGGTGAAACCCCATCTCTACTATAAAAATACAAAACATTAGCCAAGCGTGGTTGTAGGCACCTGTAATCCCAGCCACTCAGGAGGCTGAGGCAGGAGTATCGCTCAAACCCGGGAGGCAGAGGCTGCAGTGAGCTGAGATCGCGCCAGTGCACTCTAGCCCAGGCGACAGAGCAAGACTCCATCTCAAAAAGAAAAGTTTAATTGTTTAATTTCAAATCTTGAAATGCTGGTAACAACAGGTGTATTAACTAATAGGGAAGAGATTGGTTGAATAATTCATTGCTATTGTGTTGAATCTTCAGATCAAACAAATCACTGTAGGACACAATCGACATTACTCAGAATAAGAAATATAAATTAAGACCACAGGAAATAGTATGTTTCACACCTCAGATTGGCCAGGATAAAAAAAAGGTAGCATATTATTGCTAAGGTGTGAGGAGAGTCTATGTAGTTGACAGGATGGTCAACTATGGGGTAGTAGTTGATGCTGTATGTGTAAGACAATTTGTCAACATCTATCAACCTCCAATGGATAAGCCCTTTGACACATCAGTTCCATTTCTGATAATCTGTATACACTCTAGACAATCTGTATACACTTTAGCAGGGACTCAAAGATCTAAATACAAGGATGTTCATTGCCACATGCCTAGTAGTAGTTACTAAGTAACACGTTACTAATATAGTAAGTAGCAAGTTACTTAGTAGTAAGTTACTAAGTAGCAAGTTACTTAGTAGTAAGTTACTAATATATTAGTTGCTATTAACTAATGTATTTAAGGCTGGTTAAATACATCATATGACAGGGCCAGGCTCAGTGGCTCACGCCTGTAATCCTAGCACTTTGGGAGGCTAAGGCGAGCAGATCACTTGAGGTCAGGGGTTCAAGACCAGCCTGGCCAACGTGGTGAAACCCTGTCTCTACCAAAAATACAAAAATTAGCAAGGTATGTTGGCACGTGCCTGTAATGCCAGCTACTTGGGAGGCTGAGACATGAGAATCACTTGAACTCGGGAAGCAGAGTTTGCAGTGAGCCAAGATCGCAGCGCTGCACTCCAACCTGGGCAACAGAGCTAGACTGTGTCTCAAAAAAAAAAATTCATTATATGAAACCATAAACTGGAATTCTCTGCACCTCGTCATCCTCCCAACAAATATGACTTAAGCCTGCCATAACCAGGCATTATTTAAGGGCTGAGGACTAAAACACAGTGTCTCCTCTCAGCATGCTAAGATTCTAGTTAGAGAAGACAGGAAATTGTTCTAAATATTTGTAATAGTCAAGTGGTGAAATGCGCTAAGAAGAAAAATAAAGCAGGTAAGGAAGAGAAAGCACTGGGATTGAGTGTGTGCTATTCTGTGGGTCAAGGAAGGGATCTCGAAGCACATCTGGGGAGAAAGATGAAGGAAGCAACATGCGGGTATCAGGAAAAGAGTTCCAAGCAGAGGGAAGAGTGCATGCAAAGGCCCTGAGGTCAGGGTGTCCTTGGCACACTGGAGGAAGAGCAAAGTGCCCCAAGTGGCTTGAGACGGAGTGAGGAGTAGGAGGAGGAGCTCACAGAGGTATTGGGGGCGGCAGATCCCTGAAGGCCTAGTCAGGTTAAGATTTCAGCACTGCAGGTCACTGACCTGAATAAGCCTTTTTTTTTTTTTAAAGGTAACTTTATTGAGATATAATTTACATACTATACAGTCCACTCATTGAAAGTGCACAATTCAGGCTGGGCGTGGTGGCTCACGCCTGTAATCCCAGCACTTTGGGAGGCCAAGGCCAGCGGATCACCTGAGGTCAGGAGTTCAAGAGCAGCCTGGCCAACGTGATAAAATCCTGTCTCTACTAAAAATACAAAAAATTAGCCAGGTATGGTGGCGAACACCTGTAATCCCAGCTACTCAGGAGACTAAGGCTGGAGAAACGCTTGAACCCAGGAGGTGGAGGTTGCAGTGAACTGAGATCATGCCATTGCACTCCAGCCTGGGAATCAGAGCAAGACTCCATCTCAAAAATAAAATAAAATGCATCACTTTACACAGGGATGGCACATTAACTGCACCCAAAGTGAGGAGTGCAGAGTGAAAATGTACACCCTTCTGAGTGAGCACCCGATGCTGACTGAGAGGTGTTCACAGCTGCCCTCCTCAATGCCCGTCTCCACCAGTAGAAGATGCTCTGAAGATTGTTCCAGCCGAGGATGCCTGGCAGGTGGGGATGAGCCTGCAGAGCATTGATGAGGCTGAGGAAGGCAGGCTGGGAAGGAAGCAGGATTGAACAGTGGGGAAAGCTGATGCGGTGCTGGTGAAGGCCTCAGCTGACCCCATAGGGAGCGCTGCAACTGGGAGAGCCCATCTGAGTAGGCTTGAGTCGAGACAGGAAACTGGGTCTTCAGACCCCTTTTCTGTCAAGCTTTGAATGCAGTTGCCCTGGGAAGCAGCAGGCCTCTGTGCAACCTGAGGACTCTCTGCAGCCAAGGTAACACCTGCAGAGGGCCAGTGGTGGAGGGCGGTGCTCCAGCAGTGAGGGGAGTCAGTCCTTCCCTCCTATCGGGAGTCTGGGAGTCGCCATCATGGGGTTACCAAGGGGTGGCGATTGGGCTGCACTCCTCAGGAGAGTGGGTACAGGAAAGGACTAAGTCCTCCCAGGACACCGTCTGACCAGGCAGTCTCCCCTCCCTCATTGTCCTCCTTTCCCTGGGAGATCTGGGGTTCAAATCTTGCGGTGGACTCAAGGAAGTGGGCGTCAGAAGTCACCCAGCCTGGGTGTGTCTTTGGCCAGGCAAGGAGTCCCTTTTGCATGGCCACACTCACTCCCACCTGCCTCTCTCTCTGCTCCCTCAATGCCCAACAAGCAGACCTCCCTAACAAAAAAATATGGCTCTGTAACCTGCAGCACTGCCTCTCTGTGGCCAGGTAGGCTTGGGTAAGTCACCTGTCACCTGTGACTCACTCTGCTTTCTCAACCATCCAACATGGATAAATGTTCTTTTTACACAGGGTCTCCAGGGTCTTGCCTGGCCACCAGTGGGGAATTTCTTAGGTGAGATGGGTGCTCTTTATCTGCTGTGGAAGTTGTGTGCCCCCAAAAAGATAAGGTGAAGACCTAACCCCGGTACTGTGAGTGTAACCTTATTTGGAAATAGTCTTGGTAGCTGTCGTTAAGATGTAAGTTAAGATGAAGTCAGACTGGATAAGGGAGGACCCTAAATTACATGACTGATGTCCTTTATAAAAAGAGAAGAGGCAGCCAGGCGCGGTGGCTCACACCTGTAATCCCAGTACTTTGGGAGTCCGAGGCAGGCAAATCACGAGGTCAGGAGTTCGAGACCAGCCTGACCAACATGGTGAAACCCTGTATCTACTAAAAATAAAAAATAAAAAAAATAGCTGGGCATGGTGGCACACGCCTATAGTCCCAACTACGTGGGAGACTGAGACAGGAGAATCGCTTGAACCCAGGTGGTGGAGGTTACAGTGAGCTGAGATCATGCCCCTGCCCTCCAGCCTGGGTGACAAAGTGAGACTCTGTCTCAAAAAAAAGAGAAGAGGCTGAGCACAGTGGCACATATCTTAATCCCAGCACTTTGGGAGGCCAAGGCAGGAGAATCGCTTGAGGCCAGGAGTTCGAGGTCAGCCTGGTCAACATGGCAAGACCCTGACTCTACCAAAAATACCAACATTAGCTGGTAGTGGTGGTGGCACCTGTAGTTCCAGCTACTCGGGAGGCTGAGGTGGGAGGATTGCTTGAGCCCAGGAGGTCAAGGCTGAAGTGAGCTGTGATTGTACCACTGCACTCCAGGCAACAGAATGAGACCCTATCTAAAAAAAAATAAAAGAGAGAGAGAGAAGAAAAGAAAATAAAAGAACCTTCCAGCATCTCTCCTGCCAAGAGGACTGGTGAGAAGACTGACATGCCCCATGAATCCATGACCTGAGTGGAGGGATAGGGAGAGCGAAGGGTTCCAGAGAGCAGACCAGATGGGAGGCAGTGAGTTTAGAGACATCTTCGGGAAAGGTTTGGCTGCAAAAGGAGAAGAGAGAAAGAACGGGGACAGTTGGAGGGGGGCGAGGCATCCTGAAGGTTTTGAGTGTTTTGTTCTGTTTCTAAGAGAGCCTAAAAGCCTGTTGAAAAGTGATGCGGAGGGCCCAGTGGACCAGCAGAGGTGGTGGGAGGGAGGTGGGGAGGGTTCCAAGTCATGGACGGGGAGCAGGCTTGCAGAGAGGAAGGGATGATGGGGAGGGCAAATCTGTGTGTTTGGAAGAGGGGTGTTTCTTTTTCTTTTCTTTTCTTTTCTTTTTCTTTTTTCTGGAGACAGAGTCTGCTCTGTTACCCAGGCTGGAGTGCAGTGGTGCCATCTCAGCTTACTGCAACCTCTGCCTCCTAGGTTCAAGCGATTCTTCTGCCTCAGCCTCCTGAGTAGCTGGGATTACAGGCACCTGCTACCATGCCCAACTAATTTTTGTATTTTTAGTAGAGACAGGGTTTCACTATGTTGGCCAGGGGTTTCACTATGTTGGCCAGGCTGGTCTTGAACTCCTGACCTCAAGTGATCCTCCTACCTCAGCCTCGCAAAGTGCTGGGATTACAGGCGTGAGCTACTGTGCCTGGCCAATGGATGCTGGAGTTTCTAGCTGAAGACTTTGAGGACCCTTATGAGGGGCAGGTGAGGCCACCGTCTGAGTGAGAGGGAAGGGATGGGGCAGGGATCACAGGCTTGAGGAGAGAAGAGAAGGGGGTTTAAAATAGTTACTGCAGGCCAGGTGCGGTGGCTCACGCCTGTAATCCCAGCACTTTGGTAGGCCGAGGCAGGAGGATCACTTGAGCCCAGGAGTTCCAGACCAGCCTGGGCAACATGGCAAGCCCCTGACTCTACAAAAAATACAAAAATTAGCTGAGTGTGGTGGTGCACACCTGTAGTCCCAGCTACTTCAGAGGCTGAGGTGGCAGGATTGCTTGAGCTCAGGAGGTTGAGACTGCAGAGAGCTATGATAGCGCCACCGCACTCCAGCGTGGGCCAAGAGTGAGACCTTGTCTCAAAACAAACAAACAAACAAACAATAGAATAAAATAAAATAAAACAGTGACTGCAGGATGAGGAGGAGTCATGGAACCCCAGGGTCCTCGAGAGGGTGGTAGCCCCTTAAAGAAGGCCATGATAAATTTACAGCAGAGCCCCTGATGCCCGAGAATCTCGAGCTCAATTATCCCATCCCTTCCCCCAAATCCTCACCCCAGACAGAGCAAATTACTTTTGCTTCTGAAAATTCCCACCAATTTGGCCAGTCAGCAGCATCACTAAGTGATACTAGTTAAAGAGAGAATACACCTGTAGAAATCCGGATTTATAGAGCCTTCAGTCCATAAACGATCAAAATCTCAGCCCAGGGAACAGACAGCAGGTGTGTGACATATTAACAAGGTGCAGGGCTTCCAGCAATGGGTGTTAAAAGGAACTTTGAGGCCAGGCACGGTGACTCACACCTATAATCCCAACACTTTGGGAGGCCGAGGCAGGAGGATTGCTTGAGCCCAGGGATTCAAGACCAACACAGCAACACAGAGACTCCCATCTCTACCCTACAAAAAAAAAATAATTTAAAATATTAACAGGGTATGTGATGTGCTCCTGTAGTCCCAGCTATTTGGGAGGCTTGAGCCCAGGAGGTTGAGGCTTCAGTGAGCTATGATTGCACCACTGAATGACAGAGTTAGAATCTGTCTCAAAATATATATATATCATTTAAAAAAGTAAAAGGGGCTGGGTGCCATGGCCTGTAATCCCAGCACTTTGGGAGGCTGAGGCAGGTGGATCACTTAAGGTTAGGAGTTCGAGACCAGCCTGGCCAACATAGTGAAATCCCATCTCCACTAAAAATACAAAAATTAGCTGGGCATGGTGGCAGGCACCTGTAATCCCAGCTGCTCCAGAGGCTGAGGCAGGAGAATCGCTTGAACCTGGGAGGCAGAGGTTGCAGTAAGCCAAGATCGCACCATTGCACTCCAGCCTGGATAACAAGAGCAAAACTCCATCTCAATAATAATAATAATAATAATAAATAAAAGGGACCAGGTGCAGTGGCCTGAAATCCCAGCACTTTGGGAGGCCGAGGTGGGTGGATCACTTGAGGTCAGGAGTTCAAGACCAGCCTGACCAACATGGTGAAACACCCCTTCTCTACTAAAAATACAAAATTAGCTGGGCGTGGTGGCGCATGCCTGTAATCCCAGCCACTCGGTAGGTTGAAGCAGGAAAATCGCTTGAACCCGGGAAGCGGAGGTTGCAGTGAGCCGAGATAGCGCCATTGAACTCCAACCTGGGCGACAGAGCAAGACTCCATCTCAAAAATTAATTAATTAATTAATAAAAACAAGAAGAACTCTGTAGCCAGCTCTTTCTGATTCCAAAGGGTGGCCAAGAAGCTGGCTTCGTTCCTCAGGCACGGGTGGGAGAACTAGAGCAGGCTCCTCTCCCCCACGGTGCCATCTGTGCCCGAGAACGGCTCCCTCCACTTGGCTGGCTCTATTTCTGCAAGAGAAAGAAGCCTCTCAGATGTGAAGCCCACGGGAGACCCACACGTATGAAGCAGGAGACAAAAAAAAAAAAAAAGGCGGTTCAAAATAGATTCTGTCTACCGCAGAAAATGACCTGGTGCCAGAATGGAGAAAAGTGGCCAAAAATGAGCCAGTTTTGAGGCCTTCTAGGGTGCACACCAGCATTCGGTCTACAGGAGGGGGTACCTGGGAGACTTCAGGATCCTGTGGGCCTCGTCGGGGGTGCAGACGAACTGCCCCCTTCACGCAGAAGCCCACCTCTATGGCCTGGCTTTTAAAAAAAACCCATCTCCCAGGATGAACTGAAGGCAGAAGCCACAGCAATCACTTGGAAGGAAGATCTTACTGTGAAAACACAGCGATCTGCATAGCGGGATGTTTCTAAGGCTTGCCAGAGCGAAGCCATGGCAGTTTCCAAGTAAACGGCTTTTTACAAATTAAGCACAGCTACAGACAACAGAGGCAAAAAATAGATACATTGGATTACATCGAAATGAAAAACTTTTGCGCATCAAAGGATACTATTGACATAGTGAAAACGCAATCCAGGAGAATGCAAGAAAATATTTGCACATATATATATATATATATATATTTTTTTTTTTTTTCTGAGACAGGGTCTTGCTCTGTCACCCAGGCTGGGGTGCAGTAGCAAGATCAAGGCTTACTGCAACTTCTGCCACTGGGTTTAAGCGATTCTTGTGCCTCAGCCTCCCAAGTAGCTGAGATTACGGGTGCCCATCATCATGCTCAACTAATTTTTTTGTTTTTTGGAGACAGAGTCTTGCGCTGTCGCCCAGGCTGGAGTGCAGTGGCGGCATCTCGGCTCACCACAACCTCTGCCTCCTGGGTTCAAGCGAATCTCCTGCCTCAGCCTCCTGAGTAGCTGGGATTACAGGGGCTCACCACCACGCCCAGCTAATTTTTGTATTTTTAGTAGAGACAGGGTTTCTCCATGTTGACCAGGCCAGTCTCAAACTCCTGACCTCATGATCCACCCACCTCGGCCTCCCAAAGTGCTGGGATTACAGGGGCTCACCACCGCACCTGGCCAGTTTTCGTATTTTTAATAGAGACAAGGTTTCACCATGTTGACCAGGCTGGCCTCAAAGTCCTAGACCTCAAGCGATCCACCTGCCTTGGCCTCCCAAAGTGCTGTGATTACAGACATGAGCCACTGAGCCTGGCCTGCAAGTTATATATCTGATAAAGGGTTGCTATCCAGATTATACATAAAGAACACCTACAATTCAACAATTTTTCTTAAACCTGATAAAGATGGATTCGAACAGACATTTCTCCAAAAATATACAAATGGCCAATCAGCATGTGAAACAATGTCCACCATCATTAATCATCAGGGAAATGCAAATCAAAACCACAATGAGATAGCACTCTCCCTATTAGGATGGTCACTCTCAAGAAAAGAATTGAAAACGAGTGTTGGTGAGGATGTGGAGGAACTAGAACTCTTGCCCACTCCTGGTGGGAACGGAAAATAGCGCAGCTTTTGTTGAAAACAGTTTGGCAGCCCATCAAAAAATTAAGTCGAAAATAGGTCCAGGTGTGGTGGCTCATGCTTATAATCCCAGCTCACTGGGAGGCCAAGGCAGGCAGAACACTTGAGCCCAGGAGTTTGAGACAAGCTTGGGCAACACAGTGAGACCCCCATCTCTACCAAAAGATACAAAAATTAGCCACCTCTACAGAAAAAAATACAAAGATACAAAAATTTGTTGTCTGCACCTGTAGTCTCAGCTACTGGGAGGCTACAGGAGGAAGACTGCTAGAGCCCGGGAGCTGGAGGCTGCAGGGAGCTGCACTCAACCTTCAGCAACACGGTAAGTTCCTGTCTCTAAAAAATAACTTTTTTGGGCCAGGTGGTGGCTCACATCTGTAATCCTAGCACTTTGGGAGGCTGAGGCAGGCGGATCTCCTGAGGTCAGGAGTTCAAGACCAGCCTGGCCAACATGGTGAAACCTCATCTCTACTGAAAATACAAAATTAGCCAAGCATGGTAGCACACGCCGGTAATCACAGCCACTCAGGAGGCTGAGATAGGAAAATCACTTGAACTCCGGAGGTGGAGTTTGCAGTGAGCCAAGATTGTGCCATTGCCCTCCAGCCTGGGCAACACAGAATTACCTTATGAGCTAGCATTCCAAAGAACTGAAAGCAGGAACACAGACATATTTGCACACCATGTTCACAGCAGCATCATTACCAATAGCTAAAAGATAAATGCAACCCAAGTGTCCACCAACAGATGAACGGGTCAACCAAATGTGGTGTTTCCATAAAATGGGATATTATTCGGCTTTCAAAGGAAACAAATCCTGGCACATGCTACAACATGGATAAGCCTGGAGAACATGGTATTAAGCAAAATAAACCAATCGCAAAAGGACAAATACTGCCTCACTCCGCCTACATGAGTTACCAAGAGTCTCAAAATTATAAAGACAGAAAGTAGAATTGCAGGTGCCAGGAGGTAGGGGAAGGCAGATGGAGAGTGAGTGTTTAATGGGGACTGAGTTTCAATTTGGGAAGATGAAAAAGTTCTGAAGATGGAGGTGGATGATGGTTGCATCACAGTGTGACGATAGCATCGAATGCCATTGAACTGTCCGTTTAAACATGGTTAACATGGCACATTTTATGTTATGGACATTTTAAAACTATTTGAAAATATTTTAAGGCCAGGTGTGATCGCTCATGCCTGTAATCCAGCACTTTGGGAGGCCGAGGCAGGTGGATCATCTGAGGTCAGGAGTTTAAGACCAATCTGATCAACATGGTGAAAGCCTGTTTCTACTAAAAATACAAAAATTAGCCAGGTGTTATGGCACGCACCTGTAATCCCAGCTACAGGGGAGGCTGAGGCAGGAGAATCGCTTGAATCCAGGAGGTGGAGGTTGCAGTGAGCCAAGATCACGCCACTGCACTCCAGCCTGGGCGACAAAGCAAGACTCTGTCTCAAAATAATAATAATAATAATAAAATAAGGATGTTTTAATAACTACTGAAATAAAAAGAAAAAAACACAAGATTCCCTTCCATAACATCTAGAAATCTGCCAATCTATGGGTAAGTGAGCAGCTTCAGGGTCAGACATTCACAAGTCATCCCCAACTGCCTGGGATACAGGCCCCCTCAGCCGATAAGAAGGAAACAAACAATGGAAATCCAACCCACTTCTCCCGTGTGTGTGTGTGTGTGTGTGTGTGTGTGTGTGTGTGTGTTGGAGTTTTGCTCTTGTTGCCCAGGCTGGAGTGCAGTGGCATGATCTTAGCTCACTGCAACCTCTGCCTCCTGGGTTCAAGCGATTCTTCTGCCTCAGCCTCCCCTGTAGCTGGGATTACAGGTGCCCACGACCACACCTGGCTAATTTTTTAAATGTATTTTTAGTATAGGCAGGCTTCACATGTTGATCAGGCTGGTTTCGAACTCCTGACCTCAGGTGATTCACCTGCTTCAGCCTCCCAAAGTGCTGGGATTACAGGCGTGAGCCACCTCGCCTGGCCGCCTTCTCTTTCAAACACCGGAGTCAGCCGGTTTTAGGTGTCAATTTGATTGGGTTAAGGAATGCCCAGATAGCTGGTAAAGCATTATTTCTGGGCATGCTTGTGAGAGTAATCTCCAAAGACACTGACATTCGTGGGTTTTGTTTTTGTTGTTTTTTGAGACAGGGCCTCACTCTGTCACCCAGGCTGGAGTGCAATGGTGTGAACATGGCTCACTTTAGCCTCGACGTCCTGGGGGCAAGACCTCCTCCTCCTCCCACCTCACCCCTCTAAATGGCTGGGATTACAGGCACAAACCACCACACCTGTCTAACTTTTGGATTTTTGGTAGTGACAGGGTGGTCTCGAACTCCTGGATTCAAGCAATCTGCCCACTCCGGCTTCCCAAAGTGCTGGGATTACAGGTGTGTGCCACCACACCCAGCCGAGACTGGCATTTGAATCAGTGAATTGTGTAAGGAAGTTCTCCCCTCTCCCAATCTGGGCAGGCAGCATCCAGTGGTCGGTGGGCCTGGAGAGGATAAAAGAGCGGAGGAAAGGTGAATTCTCTGTCTCTCTCCTGGACCTGGAACACCCATCTTCTCCTGCCCTTGGACATCAGAATTCCAGGTTGTCCAGCCTTTCAGAGCTGTGCTGAGCCACGCTACTGGCTTCACCACTTCTCCAGCTCGCAGATGGCATAGTGTGGGGGAGAGTGTCAGCCCTGATAATCTTGTGAGTCAATTCCCATAGCACATCCTCTCCTCTCTTATCTATATCACTGTCTGCCTGTCTATCTGACTGTCTGTCTGTCTACATCTCCTATTGGTTCTGTTTCTCTAAAGGATCCTGACACAATACACTGTTCCTCTTCATTTGCCAAAACACAATCTTCATTCTGCAGGATTAATCTCTCGCCTAGACGCTCCCGGGGCGAGTCTGGTCTGTCAGCGGGTGCTGTCTGCACACAGCAGGAAGGAGTTAGCACGTGCAAATGCTCCGTGCTCCCCTGCGCCGCCCGCCCGCCCATGTGTCAGCTTGGCTCATCCCACGTCCTGGGGCAGAGCCCAGCCCTTGTCTTTGTCCTTGGCCCTGGGCTCGAGGAGATGTTTACACTTTCTGCTTAAATCATAAGAAATTGGATCTGGCCAAGCACTTTCCCCAGATTTAGCCACTTATCTGGTTTCGTTCGCAAATATCCAATCTATTCTCTTGAGATATAAATAGCACGAAGGGATGATTTGGTGGGTTTATCTGACACCAGCCCCATTCAGATGCTGAGTCTGGGGTGCTGTGTGTGGACCAAACACAGGGTACAAAAAAGTGGGGATGTCCCACAGGAGGCCACCTGCTTTCTGTCCACCCTCAGGGACACACCTGGCTCCCAAAGCTAAGCCTGGGGCTCCAACTACCTATCTCAAGGGGGCGCCTGGGCTGGTTGTGGTGGCTTATCCCTGTAATGCCAGCACTTTGGGAGGCTGAGGTAGAACGCTCGCTTGAGCCCAAGAGTTCAAGACCAGCCTGGGCAACATACTAAGAGCCCATCTCTATAAAAAAATTTTGAAAATTAGCCAAGCATAGTGGTCCTAGCTACTCAAGAGGCTGAGGTGGGAGGATCGCTTGAGCCCCGGAGTCCGAGGCTGCAGTGAGCCATGATCACACCACTGTACTCCAGCCTGGGCGACAGAGCAAGACCCTGTCTCTCAAAAAAAAAAAAAAAAAAAAAACACCAAGGGAAGCCTGAAGTTCAAGTGTTCCAGAAACATGGAGAGGGGACTATGATTTCTTTGAGTGACATGGGTACCAACATATAGTTAGGTAGAATGAATCAGATCTAGTCTTTGGTAACACAACAGGGTAACTACACTCAACATTACTTACCATACATATAAAAATAGCTTTAAAAAATTAAATTAATATTACCATAAATTTAAAAATAACTAAAAAGAGGCTGGGTGCGGTGGCTCATTCCTGTAATCCCAGCACTTTGGGAGGCCAAGGTGGGTGAATCCCCTGAGGTCAGGAGTTTAAGACCAGCCTGGCCAACATGGCAAAACCCTATCTCTGCTAAAAATACAAAAACTAGCCAGGCATGATGGCCAGCACCTGTAATCCCAGCTATTAGGCAGGCTGAGTCAAGAGAATTGCTTGAACACAAGAGACGGAGGTTGCAGTGAGCTGAGACTGCACCACTGCACTCCGGCCTGGGCGACAGAACGAGGCTCTGTCAAAAAAATAAAAATAACTGAAAGAGTGTAACAGGAATGTTTGTAACACGAAGAAATGACACGTGTGACCAGGCACACTGGCTCACACTTGTAATCCCAGGACTTTGAGAGGCTGAGGAGGGATAACCACTTGATCCTAGGAGTTTGAGGCCAGACTGGGCAACATGGCAAGACCCCATCTCAAAAAAAAAATAAAATTGATTTAAAAATTTTTAACAGAATGTGAAACATCACAGATGAGGGTTCTCTGAAGCAGTTTTTGAGAGAGACCCCACCCATCTTCCAGTGCTGCCTGAATAATCCCAGAGAAATGTTCTAGGTCATGGTAGAAAAAAAGGAATTGACCCACCCAAATGCAAAGAGATTTGTAAGTTCTCTGACCTGAAGCTTTTTTTTTTTTTTTTTTTTTTGAAACAGGGTCTCACTCTGTCACCCAGGCTAGAGGGCAGTGGCATGTTCTCAGCTCACTGCAACCTCTGCCTCCTGGGTTCAAACAATTCTCATGCCTTGGCCTCCCAAGAAGCCAGGATTATAGGTGCCCGCCACCACATCCAGCTAATTTTTATATTTTTAGTAGAGATGGGGTTTCACCATGTTACCCAGGCTGTTCTTGAACTCGTGGCCTCAAGTGATCTACCTGCCTCGGCCTCACAAACTGCTGAGATTACAGGCATGAGCCACTGCGCCCAGCCAGATGCATTCTTTCTGAGTTCCACAGAAGGATCCCCTGTTAACCCTGTGACCTGCTCTCTGGGGCACCCCTCCTATTTCCAGGCCGAACTCCTTCCCTGGGTGAATATCCCAAGCTTCATTTGAAAAGAGCCGTAATGATGAGGCAAGAAGCCTTTGCCCAACCCTCCCCAACGGCTGGCTGTGAACCTCATCACTATTTTTAAAAGCTTTACCTCAATGAGGTGGCACTAAGTCCAGATATTCACTTTTCTTGATTAAACCAAGAATGCCTTTGCCTTCCAGAAGGTACAGTTCCAGACGTGGTGTTGGACTGGATTCAGGCTGGAGGGCCTCCTGGGCAGGGCAGCAGTGCAAGTCAGCACTTGGTGTGGTGGCCAAGAGTACGTTTCCTGTCCCCAGATCCAATGCGTGGACACACGGTAGAGGATGGAGTGAGCTGAGAATTGGCACAGGAATCAGCCCAAACTGTGGGGCTTCCTTCCCTCCCTCCCTGGCCTGTTTCTAAGGATGCCTCCCTCATCCCCAGACCCCAAGGATGCCTCTCCAGCTTGGTTTGGGATTTTGTTGTGTGTGTGTGTGTGTGTGTTTGTGTGTGTGTGTGTGTGTGTGTTTTGTTTCGGGTTTTGGTGTTTTGTTTTTTTTTTTGAGATGAAATCTTGCTCCGTTGCCCAGGCTGGAGTGTAGTGGTGCGATCTCAGCTCACTGCAGCCTCCACCTCCCAGGTTCAAATGATTCTCCTGCCTCAGCCTTGTGAGTAGCTGGGATTACAAGCGTGCACCACCACACCCAGCTAATTTTTGTATTTTTGGTAGAGACGGGGTTTTACTATGTTGGCCAGGATGGTCTCGAACTCTTGACCACAGGTGAGCTGCCCACCTCGGCCTCCCAAAGTGCTCGGATTACAGGCATGAGCCACCACACCCAGCCTAGTTTGAGTTTTAAGTGTCACCCAGAGACAGACTGGGACTCCAGGGCAGAGACTCACTCTTCCTTAGTTACATTTCAGCCCAGCCATGGCCGTGACCCATATTGTCTTCCCAAAGGCCATCAAAGCTATTCTGGTCAGCTGCAAAGTGAGGGGTCGGCTCTTGCTCCAAAATGCAGAGGGTTGGCTGAACGCAGTGGCTCATTCCTGTAATCCCAGCACTTTGGGAGGCCAAGGTAGGAGGATCACTTGAGGTGAAGAGTTCGAGGCCAGCCTGGATAATATAGCCAGACCTTGTCTCTAAAAATGAAAAAAATTGGAGGGTCCTGGGGTATCTCAGCCGACATGCTCTAAGATCACTCAGACCCACCCTCTTCCTTTCAGATGAGGAATCTGAGGCTGAGAAGGCAGGTGGACTTATCCGAGGCCACAGCGGGGCTTCTGGACTCCCAGACCCTCTTCCCTGGTGCAGAGACCACAGGATACCAGGGAATGGGTCACCTCAATAGACAGCTTAGGCACGTGGTTAAAAGCACAGGTCTGAGGCTCACACTGCCCAGGCTCGGCCTCTGCTCAGCCACTTACCAACCCCAGGACACTGAACAGCCATTTAGCTCCCATTTAATAGCTACTGGGCTGCAGAGAGTCCATTCATAAAATAGATAAAAATAGAAGCTGTTTCATACACTAGCTGCCCGGTATCTGACATGCAGTGAAGCACTCAATAAATTCTAGATATTATTGTTATTAATGTTGACATCTTTCATTGGGGTCTCTTTGTGAATTACAGCAAGTTTATAGGCTGGGGAAGAAATTGAGAGCACTTCTTTGCTATTCGTAGCCAGGCTTGTAAATCCAAAGGGTTGCTTTGGTTTGCTATTAGCATTCAATTATGCCTAGAGATACTGTGTAAATTTCTTTAAAAACCTGTTTGTGCCAGGTACTGTGACTCACGCCTGTAATCTCAGCATTTTGGGATGTTGAGGAGGAAAGATAAGCTTCAGTCCAGGAGTTTGAGACCAGCCTGGACAACATAGCAAGATCCTATTTCTTTAAAAAAAAAAAAAAACCTGTTTGTGATGACTATTCTAGATACAGATACTTTGACTTCAATGGAAGAGGATATTTGAGATTATTTCCTCCTGAATAAATATACATAAACCTTCCTATAAAAAAAAAAACCCAAATCCCAGCCAGGTGCTATAGCTCACACCTGTAATCCCAACACTTTGGGAGGCTGAGCAGGGCAGATCACCTGAGGTCAGGAGTCTAAGACCAGCCTGACCAACATGGTGAAACCCCTGTCTCTACTAAAACTACAAAATTTAGCCAGGCATGGTGGTGGGCACCTGTAATCCCAGATACTCAGGAGGCTGAGGCAGGAGAATTGCTTGAACCCGGGAGGTGGACATTGCAGTGAGCCAAGATCACACTATGGCACTTCAGCCTGGGCAACAGAGTGAGACTCTGTCTTAAAAAAAAAAAATCCCTTCACATTCACTTAGGATGGATATATATATATGTGTGTATATATATATATTTTTAGAAAGGGTCTTGCAGAGGCTGGGCACAGATGGCTCACAGCTGTAATCCCAGCGCTTTGGGAGGCCAACGTGGGCGGATCACGAGGTAAAGAGATTGAGACCATCCTGGCCAACATGGTGAAACCCCGTCTCTACTAAAATACAAAAATTAGCTGGGCGTGGTGGCACATGCCTGTAGTCCCAGCTACTCAGGAGGCTGAGGCAGGAGAATTGCTCGAAGCCGGGAGGCGGAGGTTACAGTGAGCTGCTGAGATTATGCCACTACACGCCAGCTGCCTGGCACCTGGCAAAAGAGGGAGACTCTTGTCTCAAAAAAAAAAAAAAAGGGTCTTGCTCTGTCACCCAGGCTGGAATGCAGTGGTGCAGTCATAGCTCACTGTAGCCTCAATCTCCCAGGCTCAAGCAATCCTCCTGCCTCAGCCTCCCAAGTAGCTGGAACCACAGGCACATGCCATGGTGCCCACTCAATTTTTTTAGAATGTAAACTCTTATTCTGTGAAAATCCACCAATTGCAAAATATTATTAGAAGAAAAGTTGGGTATTGAAACTGCTGAAATGAGAACTTTCTGAGGTAATGAAAATGTTTGCTATCCTGATCTGTGTAATCTATTGATGAAAAATTTCATCAAAATGTATGTTTTAATATATTTTAATACATATATTAAAACATACATTTCATGTGTGTGTGTATTTCATGTCATCCTATGTGTGTGTGTATATATATATATATATAGGATGACATGAAATACATATATATATATATGATGGATAGTTATATATATATAGGATGGAGATATATATAGAGAGATATATATGATGGAAAAAAAAAATCCCTTCACATTCACTTAGGATTCACATTCACTTATGAATCCTAAGTGAATGTGAAGGGATTTTTTTTTTTAAGACAGAGTCTCGCTCTGTCACCCAGGCTGAAGTGCAATTAAAACCAGGCAAACAACTGGGGAAATTATGGTAGCAGGATGGGATGTAAATGGAAGAAACTTTATCAAGTAAAAAATCCTGGGGAAGGGAGGGGGAGGCGAGAAGATGTGAAGGAGTTGGTCTCACCTTTCCTACTTTGGCATCAGTGGTTGGTTCCAAAATTAAAGCATGATATTTTATATAGGCCAGGCGTGGTGGCTCATGCTTATAATCTTAGCACTTTGGGAGGATGAGGCTGGAGGATTGCTTGAGCCCAGGAGTTTGAGAGCAGCCTGGGCAACATAGCAAGACCCCATCTCTACAAACAAACAAAAAAAACTAGCTGGGCATGGTGGTGCACACCTGTACACCTGTAGTCCCAGCTACTAGGGACTCTAGGCAGGAGGACAGCCTGAGCCCAGGAGTTCAAGGCTGCAGTGAGCCACAGTCACACCACTGCCACTGCACTCCCTCTTGGGTGACAGAGCAAGACTCTGTCTCTAAAACAACTCCCACCCCCCACCCCGCACCACAAAAAAATACATTCTTTTATATAAGCAGAAATAAGGATTACAAAATTAAAACACATAATTTTTATTTATGATTATTATTTTTTTAGACAGGGCCTCGTTCTGTCATCCAGGCTGGAGTGCCATGCTGTGTTCACGGCTCACTGCAGCCTCAAACTCCCGGGCTCAGTCAATCTTCCTGCCTCGGCCTCCTGAGTGGCTGGGATGACAGATGCATGCCACCACTTCCAGCTAATTTTTGTATTTTTTAAAAATAGAGATGGCATTTTGCCATGTTGCCCAGGCTGCTCTCAAACTCCTGGGCTCGAGTCTGTGTGACAGAGGTCTGAAGCCCAGGTCCGCGTTGCATAAAAACACCACAGATCCCAGTGTGATAGATCAAAACATGTTGACTCATCACAGATATAGAATCATTACAGAACAGGGTTGGGACTTGGGATCTGAAAGCTTGGGTTCCCATGCTCAATCTGCCTTTACAACTGTTGTAACTTTGCACAGGTCACCCACTGACTGAGGCTGACCGAGGGTACCTATCTACAAAATGTGCGTAATGGTAGCACCTCTCCCAAAAGGTTGTTTTGGGGATACCGTGATGCAGTCCACGTCATCTGGTTTTTGTTTTGTTTTGGAGGCAGGGTCTCACTCTGTTGCCCAGGCTGGAGTGCAGTGGTGCAATCACAGCTCACTGCAGCCTCAACTTCCTGGGCTCAAGCCATCCTCCTGCCTCAGCCCCCCAAGTAGCTGGGACCACAGCTGTGCAACCCCATGCCCAGCTAATTTTTCTATTTTTGGTAGAGACAAGGTCTCACTATGTTGCCCAGGCTCATCTTGAACTCCCAGCCTTAAGCGATCTTCCCACCTTGGCCTCCCAAAACGCTCGAGTTACAGGTCTGTGAGCCACCACGCCCAGCCCCAAGTTTTTATTAGAAAGTTTTCACATGCAGCTCAGGGTGAGATTCAGGGTTCTCAGCCTCACACTGTGACAGATGAGCCCTGACACTCTAACAGATGAGGTCTGTGACACTTTTCTCTCTCCAGGGACCCAAACATGAACTTTTTTTTTTTTTTTTTTTAGGTAGCATCTCACTCTTTCACTCAAGCTGGAGGGCAGTAGCATGATCCTGGCTCACTGCAGCCTCTGCCTCCCAAGTTCAAGCAATTCTCCTGCCTCCTGAGTAGCTGGGATTACAGGTGCCCACCACCACACCAGACTAATTTTTGTATTTTTAGTAGAGACAGGGTTTTGCCATGTTGGCTAGGCTGGTCTCAAACTCCTGACCCCAAGTGATCCACCCGCCTTGGCCTCTCAAAGTGCTGGGATTACAGGTGTGAGCCACCTCGCCCAGCTCCAAAACATTAACTTATTGTACCAGATTGCAACTAGCCACAAACTATACCCTGGCTGGGAAGAACAATGATCATTTGTTTCCTAGCTTGTGGCCCAGCTCCCTGGAGAAGTGAATACTTAGATTTTCTGTTTTTGAGACAGAGTTTTGCTCTTGTTGCCCAGGCTGGAGTGCAATAGCGCAATCTCAGCTCGCCACAACCTTCGCCTCCTGGGTCCAAGCAATTCTCTTGCCTCAGCCCCCTGAGTAGCTGGGATTACAGGATGCGCCACCATGCCCAGTTAATTTTGCATTTTTAGTAGAGATGGGCTTTCTCCATGTTGGTGAGGCTGGTCTCGAACTCCCGATCTCAGGTGATCGGCCTGCCTCGGCCTCTCAAAGTGCTGGGATTACAGGCGTGAGCCACCACGCCCAGCCAAATACTTAGATTTTTAAAGCCCCTTTTTTTTACCCCCTCTAGAACTTTAACATCATGGCCTCATAAAATAGACTTCGGGGTTTGAGGGGGCGGGTGGAGAAGTGTGAAGACATGGAGAGGTAGGATTTCTACAGCTGGTCCACCATGAACCTTGTTTTATGTTTTTTTTTAATTTTGAAACAAGGTCTCACTCTGTCACCCAGACTGGAGTGCCACCGTGCAATCATAGCTCAGTGCCACCTCAATCTCCTGGACTCAAGCGATCCTCCTGCCTCAGCCTCATGAGGAGCTGGGACTACAAGGGCAGCCACCATGCTGGGCTGATTTTTTAATTTTTTGTAGAGATGGTGGTCTCACCATGTTGTCCAGGCTGGTCTCAAACTTCTGGCCTCAAGGGATCCTCCTGCCTTGGCCTCCCAAGGTGTTGGGATTACAGGCGTGAGACAGCTGGCCTCAACCCTGTCTTTTGCCTCTCAATCCTTACTTCATCCTGGGATGGGGAAGATTCAGAGCAGCATGCAGGTTAGTTGTGGTGTGATGGGAAAGTTTCCCTGCTCTTTTGGGGGAAGTCCCCATGCATACATAGAGGACAAAGTGAGCCCCAGGCTGGCCCTACCTAGAACACCCCAGGCAGGTGTTCTAGGGGCTAATGAATACACTTGTCTTAGCAGGAGTTGTTTTTGTTTTGTTTTTTGAGACAGTCTCTCTCTGTGGCCCAGTCTGGAGTGCAGTGGCATGATCTCAGCTCACTGCAACCTCTGCCTCCTAGGTTCAAGGGATTTTCCTGCCTCAGCCTCCCAAGTAGCTAGGATTACAGTCACACACCACCATGCCCAGCTAATTTTTGTATTTTTAGTAGAGATGGGGGTCTCACTATGTTGGCCAGGCTTGTCTCAAACTCCTAACCTCAAGTAATTCACCCGTCTTGGCCTCCCAGATTGTTGGAATTACAGGTGTGAGCCACTGCACCTGGCCAGCAGGAGTTTTCACGGACAGGGGCAGGTGGCCAAGGGACAGTTGTCAAGTGGCAGCTCTAGGCCTCTAATCCAGGGACCCAAATAAGACATCAAATTCTGTAGGATGTCAATCACCCCAGCCTTCTCCTTCATGCCTCTTGCTGTAGTCACAGGCACAGCAGGAGGTCACTGAGAGCCCAAAGGTAAAACAGACAAGATCTTGTTCCCACCGCCATGGCCTTAGTTATGCAAGACAGCCTTCTGGAATTAAACCCTATCTCACCCTATTTTAAGGCTCCATGATGTTTACACCACAAAAAGACACTCTAGCTGCCTACGTAGAAGTTCTCAACAGAGGCAGGACATGGTGGCTCACACCTGTAATCCCAGCACTGTGGGAGGCTGAGGCAGGATGATCACTTGAGGCCAGGAGTTCAAGACCAGCCTGGGCAACATAGTGAGACCCCATTTCTATTAAAAGAAAAAAAAAACACAGAAAAAGAAGTTCTCAGCCAGGCATGGTGGCTCACACCTGTAATCCCAGCACTTTGGAAGACTGAGGCAGGCAAATCACTTGAGGCCAGGAGTTTGAGACCAGCCTGGCCAACATGGTGAAACCCCATCTCTGCTAAAAATGCAAAAATTAGCCATGTGTGGTGGCAGGCACCTGTAATCCCAGCTACTTGAAAGGCTGAGGCAGGAGAATCGCTTGAACCCAGGAGGTGGAGGTTGCAGTGAGCCGAGATCACATCACTGCACTCTAGCCTGGGCAACAGAGCAAACTCCACCTCAAAAAATATATATATATTCCAGCTCTATCCAAAAGACAGTCAGTAACGAATGCTGGCAAGGATGTGGAGAAGGGGGAACCCTCAAAACTCTTGGTAGGAATGTAAATTAGTATGTATACTATAGGGAACAGTTTGGAGGTTCCTCAAAAAACTTAAAATAGAGCTATGATACGATCCAGCAATCCCACTGCTAGATTTATCCCAAAAGAAAGGAAATCAGTCTATCAAAGAGGTCTCTGTGCTCGCATGCTTACTGCAGCCGTGTTCACAATAGCCAAGATTCAGAAGCAACTTCAGTGTCCATCAGCAGATGAATGGATAAAGAAAACGTGGTGGCCGGGTGCGGG
This sequence comes from Cacajao melanocephalus, assembly GCA_963573385.1. NCBI lineage: Eukaryota > Metazoa > Chordata > Mammalia > Primates > Pitheciidae > Cacajao > Cacajao melanocephalus. The sequence continues at coordinate 8,491 of CAUYLG010077143.1, read as the reverse complement.
AGCTCACACCTGTAATCCCAGCACTTTGGGAGGCTGAGGTGGGCAGATCACGAAGTCAGGAGATTGAGATCATCCTGGCTAACACAGTGAAACCCCATCTCTACTAAAGGTACGAAAAAGTAGCCGGGCATGGTGACACACACCTGTAGTCCCAGCTACTGGGAAGACAGGCAGGAGAATTGTTTGAACCTAGGAGGCGGAGGTTGCAGTGAGCCGAGATTGCGCCATTGTGCTCCAGCCTGGGTGACAGAGCGAGACTCTGTCTCAGAAAAAAAAAGAAAAAGAAAACGTGGTACTTATACAAAATGGAGTACTATTCAGCCATCAAAAAGAATGAGATTCTGTCATTTGCAACAACATGGATGGAACTGAAGGTCATTCCATTAAGTGAAATTAGCCAGGCACAGGAAGACAAACTTTGCGTGTTCTTCCTTATTCCTGGGAGCTAAATATTAAACTAATTGAACTCAGGCCAGGCGTGGTGGCTCAGGCCTGTAATCCCAGCACTTTGGCAGCCTGAGGCAGGTGGATCACTTGAGGTCAGGAGTTCAAGACCAGCCTGGCCAATATGATGAAATCCCGTCTCTCCTAAAAATACAAAAATTAGCCAAGCATGGTAGCTGGCACCTGTAATCCCAGCTACTTGAGAGGCTGAGGCAGGAGAATTGCTTGTGCCTGAGAGGTGGAGGATGCAGTGGGTTGAGATCATGCTACTGCTCTCCAGCCTGGGTGAGAGAGAAAGATTTCATCTAAAAAGATTAAGTAAAACAAAATAAAATAATTGAACTCACAGAAGTAGAGAATAGAAGGAGGGGTAACAGAGTCTGGGAAGGGTAGGTGGAGGGGGCGGGGAGGCAGGAGAAAAAGGAGACAGTTAATGGGTGCAAAAAATGGCTAAAAAGAATGAATAAGACCTTGTATTTGATAGCAACAGGGTGACTCTAGTCAATAGAGATTTAATTGTACATATCAAAATAACTAAAAGAGTATAACTGGGCTGGGCATGGTGGCTCACGCCTGTAATCCCAACACTCTGGGAGGCCGAGGCGGGCAGATTACCTGAGGTTGGGAGTTCGAGATCAGCCTGGCCAATATGGTGAAACCCTGTCTTTACTGAAAATACAGATATTAGCTGGGTGTGATGGAGAGCACCTGTAATCCCATCTAATCAGAAGGCTGAGGCAGGAGAATCGCTTGACCCTGGGAGATGGAGGTTGTAGTAAGCCAAGATTGTGCCATTGCACTCCAGTCTGGGCAACAGAGTGAGACTCTGTCTCAAAAAAATGAAAGATGGGTGAAATGAATGTTCAAAAAAAATTTTTTTTAATGGGGAGCTACAAAGAGGGGATATCAGAGTTATTTTGCTCTGGAGCTGTAGCCATCCTTGCTGAAATCTGACTTTGTTCATTCCATGGAATTTGGGGAAGAGGGTGTGTATGGAATAAATGTGTCTGGGATAGCTGCATTCAGCCTTGCACACCCCCAATTAGGGAAATGGATCACCTTCTCAGGACAGCTTGATCCAGCTGCCTACTTGGGGTTGAAAGCAAAGACAAACCGGGACCTCCACAAGAAGTCCCGTCCCCCGGATACAAACAGGGGGAGGATGGTGGCAGCATCTGGCTTCTTATTGCATGCAGATATCAGCTGAGCACGTGAAGTCCCATTTCAACACCTTCATAGGCCATCTGCCAAGCGCATCTATTTTGGATCCTACAGCCGGGATCACATGCACTGAGTGGGTGTGAAGAGCTGGGCGTCCAGGACTTTCCAACCCAACCCCGTAGGGTCTTCTCAGTCCCAGTCTCTGGCTTCTGTCGATGTGGCTGTGAGGACAAGCTCTCTCTCCCTGCATTCAGGACTGTCACGCCATCCGTGTGCAGGGTGAGGTCGGCCTTTCCTGGGGTGGTTGAAGAACCAGTGTGCGATTTGCAGTTCACATATATTATTACATTATATTATATTAATTTAAATAGAAACGATGTTGCTCAGGCTGGAGCGCAGTGGCTGTTCACAGGTGTAACGGCACTATTGATCAGCACGGGAGTTTTTTGTTGTCGTTGTTGTTTTTGAGAAGGAGTCTTGCTCTGTCACCAGGCTGGAGTGCACGATCTTGGCTCACTGCAACCTCCGCCTCCCAGGTTCAAGTGATTCTCCTTCCTCAGCCTCCCGAGTAGCTGGGATTACAGGCGTACACCACCATGCCTAGCTGATTTTTGTATTTTTAGTAGAGACGGGGGTCTCACCATGTTGGCCAGGATGGTCTCGATCTCTTGACCTCGTGATCCACCCGCCTTGGCCTCCCAAAGTGTTGGGATTACAGGCGTGAGGCACCACACCTGGCCAGCACGGGAGTATTGACCTGCTCCATTTCGGACTTGGGCTGGTTCACCTCTCCTTAGGCCACCTGGTGGTCCCCTGCTCCTGGGAGGTCACCAATTGATGCTGAGCTCCTGGGATCAATTGATCCTCTCACCTCCCCCTCCCAAGTAGCCAGGACTACAGGCATGAGCCAACATACCCAGCACAGTTGATATTTCTTATGTACACCCAGAAATGTCATCCTGGTGACCAAGGAGAGAATATGATGCCCCCCGTCTGTAAAGAGCCCAGTGTCCATGCTGTAATGGGGTTAGGAGTCTATCAATGCTCAGACAAAAAGTCTTCCATAAGAAGGAGTGACATTCAGCCAGGCATAGTGGCTCACATCTGTAATCCCAGCACTTTGGGAGGCAGAGGTGGGAGGATTGCTTGAGGCCAGGAGTTCAAGACAAGCCTGGGCAACACAGCAAGACCCACCCCGCACACTCTACAAAAAATTTAAAAATTTGCCTAGCATGGTTGCAAGCGCCTGTGGTCCCAGCTAGTCAGGAGGCTGAGGTAGGAGGATCATTTGATCCCAGCAGATCAAGGCTGCAGTGAGCTATGATAATATCACTGCACTGCAGCCTGGGTGACAGCAAGACCCTGCCTCTAAAAAAATAAATAAATAAATAAGGCCAGGCACAGTGGCTCACACCTGTAATCCCAGCACTTTGGGAGGCTGAGGTGGGTGGATCACAAGGTCCAGAGATCAAGACCATCCTGGCCAACATAGTGAAACCCCATCTCTACTATAATACAAACGTTAGCTGGGCATGGTGGTGCATACCTGTAGTCCCAGCTACTCAGAAGGCTGAGGCAGAATCGCTTGAACCTGGGAGGCAGAGGTTGCAGTGAGCCGAGATCGCACCGCTGCACTCCAGCCCGGCGCCTGGCAACAGAGCGAGACTCTGTCTTGAAAAATAAATAAATAAATAAATAAAATAAAACAATAATAAAAATAAAATAAAGATCACCTGGGCTGCTTCAAACCCAGGTTATCCCTGTGGTCAATGCTACAAGGCAGTGACCATCAACATTGACCAGTGTCTATAAGAAGCTTCCATCAGAGACTGCAAAATGGTACCCACAGGCCAAGACCAGCTGTAGCTTGTCTTGATTGGCCCATGAAGAGTTTGAAAAGAATTGTAACTAACTGCCAATGTTCAAACATTTGGAAATTTCCCATGAAAAAAATCTGCATTTTCCATTTCTCTTGCAAAATAAGAACATCTGGCCACGTGGAGCCCACTTCTGGGCCGAGTAAGTGCCCAGGAGCTGGCCTACAAATGCAGCTACTCCCTTAGAGTTGGCCTCGGTGACCACAGGCCCCTCTGCCAGGGTCCGGGTCTGCTCAGGCCTGTGGACACCCAAATGCACCAGCCGTGATGGAAAAGTGCAATTCCCAAAGTGTGTTCTGAGCAGGAAGGACTCCTCAGAGCTCCCGAGGAAGGCGTGGGGCCCCGGCCTGAGGCTCACAGCAGCTGTCCTAACCCTGTCACCACTGCTGGCGTGTGGTTTAGGTTTGGTTTGGTTTTAGAGACACAGTTTTGCTGTGTGATCCAGGCTGAAGTGCAATGGTGACATCATAGCTCACTGCAGCCCTGAACTCCTGGGCTCAAGTGATCCTCCTGCCTCAGCCTCCTGAGTAGCTGGGACCATAGGTGCCCAGCACCACATCTGGTTCATTTTTAAATCTTTTTTGTAGCAATGTTGCCCTGTCTTATCTTAAACTCCTGGCCTCAAGCAATCCTCCTGCCTCAGTCTCCCAAAGTGCTGGGATTATAGACTTGTGTCATCCCACCTGGCTAATTTTTATTTATCTATTTATTATTTATTTATTTTTGAAACAGGTTCTCATTCTGTCACCCAGGCTGGAGTGCAATGGCACAATCTCGGCTCACTGCAACCTCCACCTCCCGGGTGTAAGCAATTCTCCTGCCTCAGCCTCCCAAATAGCTGGGATTAAAGGAGGCTGCCCCTATGCTTGGCTATTTTTTTTTTTTGTATTTTTAGTAGAAACAGTTTTTCACTATGTTGGCCAGGCTGGTCTCGAATGCCTGACCTCAGGTGATCCTCCCACCTTGGCCTCCCAAAGTGCTGGGATTACAGGTGTGAGCCACTGCGCCTGGCCTGAGATTACAAGTTCATGCCTCAACACTTGGCTCATTTTTAAGTTATTTGTAGAGATGGGATCTTGCCATTTTTCCCAGGGTGGTCTTGAACTCCTGGCCTCCAGCGATCTTTCTGCCTTGACCTCCTAAAGTGTTGGGATTACAGGTGTGAGCCGTTGCACCAGACCCTGGTATGTTTCTGTGAGGGACTTCCCCACACGTGACCTCACCTGAGCCTCGGAGGGAAAAGGGACAAGGTCATTACCTGTGGCAGGAGAGCCCTTGGGCCGGGTAAATGGCCCATAGTATGTGCTGGAGCTTCCCTTGGGAAGGAAGGGATGCAGGTCACTGGACAAGGTGATGTGGCCTGGACACTGTGGGACACTTACTGATCCTGGGTGAAAGTAAGAACATAGGGAGGATGGGAGCGTGGGGTAATAGCAGAGTAGGTGAGAAGGGAAAGTGGAGGCCAGGCCTGAAGACAGAGGGGGAAAATTGTGGGAGGTGATGGGAGGTGGAGACGCCAGCCCGGCCCAGCCGCGACTCAGAGCCGTGGCAGTGGCGCCCCCTGGTGGCCATGCGGGAGCCTGCTCCTCCTTCCCCGGGATTTGATGGCAACATCCTGGCAGAAATGATTCAAAGCAGGTGCCAGGCACCAGTCAATGTACACAATACATGGTGTTTCCTATTTAAATTTTTTATTTAAAAGATTATTTAAAACTTTTTTTAACAGGCAATTTTCGTTGGGTCTTGACGTCCTAATTTCTTTTTCTTTTTCTTTTCTTTTTTTTTTTGAGACAGAATCTCATTCCGTCGTCCAGGCTAGAGGACAGTGGCACAATCACAACTCACTGCAGCCTCCACCTCCCGGGCTCAAGCAGTCCTCCCACTTCAGCCTCCCAAGTAGCTGGGACTACAGGTGCACGCCACTATGCCCACCCAATTTATATATTTTTTGTAGTGACAAGATCTCCCATGGTGGTCAGCCTGTGTGGGTGTTTCTACGAAATCTTAAGTATCTCTCACAACAATCCAGTGATTGCCACTATTATCATTATCCCTTTTTACAGCTGAGGAGACCCAGGTTCTGAGAACTGAGGATATATAGATATATCCTATGCCAGTGCTATACCGGGGTTTGAGCAAGCCAGGCCCACCCCAACCCACTTCAAAAACAAAAGTAGGCCCGGCGTGGTGGCTCATGCTTGTAATCCCAGCACTTTGGGAGGCCAAGGCGGGAAGATCACTTGAGGTGAGGAGTTCAAGACTAGCCTGGCCAACATGGTGAAACCCTGTCTCTACTACAAAATACAAAAATTAGCTGGGCATGGTGGCTCATGGCTGTAATCCCAGCTACTTGGGAGGCTGAGGTAGGAGAATTGCTTGAACCGGAACCCAGGAGGCAGAGGTTACAGTGAGCCGAGATCATGCCACTGCACTCCAGCCTGGGCTACAGAGTGAGACTCCATCTCTTTTTATGTTTTATTATTTTTTATTTTTATTTTTTTAAGATGGGGTTTCACCATGTTGGCCAGGCTGGTCTTGAACTCCTGACCACCCACCTCGGCCTCCCAAAGTGCTAGGATTACAGGCGTGGGCCACCATGCCTGGCCGAGACTCCATCTCAAAAAAAAAAAAAAAAAAAAGTCCCCCAAAGGCAGCAGGAAATCGGGCTCTGGCCCCAGATGCATTTGTGATGAAAGGGATTAGACTCTTTGCAGCTCCTATTAAAATCGGCCACCACGTCCAGGGATTGATCCAAGAATTCTCTGCAAAGTCTGTAAAATGACATCGTTGGTCTTGCTTCCTTTAACAACAGACTTTCACATTTTTGTCCTAACATGTTCCTTCTCAGCATGATTTTTGAACAAACTGGCAACTTTGAAATGTAAAACAGTGAAATGTGGAATTTTCTCCCAGAGAAAACTCTTACAGAGAGATCTTCTCTCTCTCTCTCTCTCTCTCTCTCACACACACACACACACACACACACACACACACACACACACATCAGTTGAGAACAATATGCTAAGAGCAACTATGTTTACTTCACAAAAGAATAATGTCTTGGCTGGGCACAATAGCTCATGCCTGTAATCCCAGCACTTTGGAAGGCCGAGACGGGCAGATCACTTGAGCTCAGGAGTTTGAGACCAGCCTGGGCAATATGGTGAAACCCTGTCTCTACAAAAAATACAAAAATTAGCCGGCCATGGTGGCACGTGCCTGCAGTCTCAGCTACTCGGGAGGCTGAGGTGGGAGGATCACTTCCTGGGAGGGAAAGGTTGCAGTGAGTCAAGATTGCACCACGATGGCACTCCAGCCTGGGTGATGGAGTGAGACCCTGACTCAACAATAATAATAATAATAACAACAACATCTTGAAATGTCTATTTCTGTCTTGTCCTTGCCACTCGAGACAAGAGTGAGCCAGGCTGCAATTTTTTTCCCTGTTCCTCACTCCTGGAGGCAGCAGGCCATTGGATTCTGAGCTCCTTGTCCCCAGGGAGTTAAGATGAACATACTAGAGTCAGACTGCTTCGAGTCTGAGCTCTACCATTTGCTAACTTTGGGTAAATCGTTCAAGCCTCAGTTTCCCCATCTGTAAAACAATGAAGACTATCAATGTAACTACATCCTACATGAAGTAGACAGCAGATCACAAGGGTGTGCGTCACACAGGGGGATCCCAGCCCATTAATAGTTATTATTGGCTGAGAACAGTGGCTCAGGCCTATATTCCCAACTACCTGGGAGGCTGAGGAGGGAGGATCACTTGAGGCCAAGAGTTTAAGGATGCAGTGAGCTATGATCACACCATTGTAGTCCAGCCTGATCAACAGAGCAAGACCCCATCTCTGAAAAAATAGTTGTTATTATTATACTTAAGAACATTTTTTTGAAGTAGGGTCTTGCTCTATTGCCCAAGCTGGAGTGCACTGGCATAATCACAGCTCACTGCAGCCTCAACCTCCCCAGCTCAAGCAGTCCTCCCACCTAAGCCTCCCAAGTAGCTAGAACTTCAGGCGTGCACCACCATGCCTGTCTGGCTAATTTAAAAAAAATTTTTTTTGGCCGGTTGAGGGGGATCTCACTATGTTGCCCAGGCTGGTCTTGAACACCTGAGCTCAAGTGATCCTCCTGCTTCAGCCTCCCAAAGTGCTGGGATTACAGGCATGAGCCACTGCACCTGCACTGCCCAGCACTTTGGGAGGCTGAGGCGGGAGGATCTCTTGAGCCCAGGAGTTCAAGACCCCCTTGGGTACCATAGTGAGACCCCGTCTGTACAAAAATATATATGTGTGTGTGTTTGTGTGTGTGTGTGTGTGTGTGTGTGTGTGTGTTGTCAAATGATCCTTTATTGAAAATTTTCCATTGTGCTTGACTAGCTGGGCATTCACCACACCACTGTTGATGTCATCTATGATGTCATGAGGGTGGCAGCCATCAGCATTGCAGCCCACAGACTGGGCAGTCCCCAGAATCTCTTTAGTGGTTCCAGAGAGTTATCTGGCTAAAGATCGGTGCCACATCTGTCAAGCAATGCTGACAGTCTCATCAAAAGTGATTATTTCTGGCCAGGCATGGTGGCTTACGACTGTAATCCCAGCACTTTGTCAGGCCAAGGTGGACAGATCACTTGTAGTCAGGAGCTTCATGCCAGCCTGGCCAACACGAGGAAACCCCATTTCTACCAAAACCTACAAAAATAAGCCGGGTGTGGTGGTGCACACCTGTAATCTCAGCTACTCCGGAGGCTGAGGCAGGAGAATCACTTGAACTCAGGAGGCAGAGGTTGCAGTGAGATGAGATTGCGCCACTGCACTCCAGCCTGGGTGACAGAGTAAGACCCTGTCTCAAAAAAAAAAAAAAAGGGGATATTTCCACTGTGTTAAATGTTTTCCTGTATCTTTCTGTGTCTTGATGGTTCCTTGAGGGCTTTGATGATCAGGGCAGAGGCAGAAAGTACCACCGCAATCTGGGCCTGTCTGTTCTGAATGGTCAGTTTCACTGTG
>CAUYLG010077140.1:0-15898 GCA_963573385.1 Cacajao melanocephalus | reverse complement strand
GAGCCCTTATAAGGCAGGCGTGGTGGTGATGAAATCTCTGAGCAATTGCTTGTTCATAAAGGATTTTATTTCTCCTTCACTTATGAAGCTTAATTTGGCTGGATATGAAATTCTAGGTTGAAAGTTCTTTTCTTTAAGGATGTTAATATTGGCCCCCACTGTCTTCTGGCTTGTAGGGTTTTTGCTGAGAGATCTGCTGTGAGTCTGATGGGCTTCCCTTTGTGGGTAACCTGACCTTTCTCTCTGGCTGCTCTTAGCATTTTTTCCTTCATTTCAACCCTGGTGAATCTGATGATTTTGTGTCTTGGAGTTGCTCTTCTTGACGAATATCTTTGTGGTGTTTTCTGTATTTCCTGGACTTGAATATTGGCCTGCCTTGCTAGGTTGGGGAAGTTCTCCTGGATAATATCCTGAAGAGTGTTTTCCAGCTTGGATTCATTCTCTCCGTCACATTCATGTACACCTATCAAACGTAGATTACATCTTTTCACATAATCCCATATTTCTTGGAGGCTTTGTTCATTTCTTTTCATTCTTTTTTTCTGTAATCTTGCCTTCTGGTTTTATTTCATTGAGGTCATCTTCAGTCTCTGATATCCTTTCTTTTGCTTGGTTGATTCAGCTATTGAAACTTGTGTATGCTTCATGAAGTTCTTGTGTTGTGTTTTTCAGCTCCATCAATTCATTTATATTCTTCTCTAAGCTGTTTATTGTCATTAGCATTTTGTCGAACCTTTTTTCAAGGTTCTCAGTTTCTTTGCATTGGGTTAGAACATGTTCTTTTAGCTCAGAAAAGTTTGTTATTACCCACTTTCTGAAGCCTGATTCTGTCAATTCATCACACTCATTCTCCATCCAGTCTTGTTCCCTTGCTGGTGAGGAGTTGTGATCCCTTGGAGGAGGAGAGGCATGCCAGATTTGGGTGTTTTCATCCTTTTTGCCCTGGTTTCTTCCCATCTTTTTGGATTTATCTACCTGTGGTCTTTGTAGTTAGTGACTTTTGGATGGGGTCTCCAAGTGGATGTCCTTTTTGTTGATGATGAAGTTATTTCTTTTTGTTTTTTAGTTTTCCTTCTAACAGTCAGGCCCCTTTGCTGTAAGACTGCTAGAGGTCCACTCCAGACCCTGCTTGCCTGGGAATCACCTGCAGTGGCTGCATAACAGTATGGGTTGCTGCCAGTTTCTTCTTCTGTTATCTTTGTCCCAGAAGGATACCCACCAGATGTCAGCCTGAGTTCTCTTTTATGAGGTGTCTCTTTAGATATATGGGGGTCAGAGGGCTGCTTGAGGAGACAGTCTGTCCCTTATAGGAGCTCAAGTGCTGAGCTGTGAGCTCCATTGTCCAATTCAGAGCTGCTGGGCAGGTATGTTTAAGTCTGCTCCAGCAGAATTCATAACTGCCTTTTTTTCCCCAGGTGCTTTGTCCTGGGAAGGTGGGGCTTTATTAATAAGTCCCTGATGTGATGCTGCCTTTTTTCAGAGATACCCTGTCTAGCAAGGAGGTAGCCTAGTCACAGTCTGCCAGCAGAGGCATTGCTGAGTTGCCGTGGGCTCTGCCCAGCTGCTGTGTGAACTTCCTTGCTGTTTTGTTTATGAAGGTATAGTTAGAACTGCCTCGGTAATAGCAGTCTGCTTTAGTAATGGCAGACTGTCTCTGTAATGGCGACTGCCTCAGTAATGGCAGATTGCCTCGGTAATGGTGGACTGCCTTGGTAATGGTGGACTGCCTCAGTAATGGCAGACTGCCTCGGTAGTGGTGGACTGCCTCGGTAATGGCGGATGCCCTTTCCCCCACAGAGCTGGACTGTCCTGGGTCCAGCTGTGCTTGCTGTGAAACTCTCAATCCAGAGCGTTTCAGATTGCTGGTCTTTGTGGGGGTGGGACCCACTGTTTCAGCCCCCTTTGTTTCAGTTGAGTTGGTGACTCTGTCTCCCAGGTGTTCCAGGCACCAGTTGAAACGGCCGCCCAGATTTGTGTGAGTTTTTGTGGGGAGACCTGCTGCACTGGCTGAAACAGCCATGCTGGAGACTCGTGGGGCTTTTCCGCCTGGGAATCTCCTGGTTTGGGGCAGTAAAAACTAGTTTGCAACTGTGGGCACTCACTCTCTGTGTTCTCTCTGGGTACTGCACTCCAGAGCTTTTCCTATTTGGCCATCTTGGATTGTCCCTTGAGAAACCTTTTAACTATTGTGTATGTATATTTAGTGCTTATCAAATATTCAATTAATCTATTCCATGGTTAGCATTTTATATCATGAATATGATTGCTTTTCTGTTCCATTTCACCATGATTGGTCTCAGTTTTGAACCAAGAACTGAGACAGTGATACATTGACTTTTTTCTTGTTGCTTATTCTAATTTTTCTCAGATGAATGTCATTTTAACTAAGCCTTTTGTAGGCTTTTCTTTGCAACATTTCAAAATGTAGTTTTTATTTTAAATCTACTTGGAACTTATGAAAGGCTCTTGAAATATAACTCAATAACATGTAATTACTTATTAGCACTCTATTTATAAGGGAACCAATAGTGGATTGATTTAACCTATTTAAAAAGGGCGATTTTTATAAGAGAAAGAGGAAAAGAGAAAAATAAAACTGTGGATCTTTCAGAAACAACAAATTGTTTTACTTTTCTTGGGTCATATGAGGATGAGCTGGCAGGAAGCAGGAAGACCTTTCTTCCCAGTTGCTCATGGATTCTCCAGAAGACCTTGGATATTTCCCTATAGCCTGTTGCTTATATTGTGTCTGTTCATGTTCTTCTTTAGCATCTTCATTTTAGTGTTGCTAAGTATGCCCCATTTATCTCTTAACATTTTTCCTGTCCAATCAATTTTTAACTATATCTCAATACATAACTGTATTAGTTTCCTATTGCTGCTATAACAAATTATCACAAAATTGGTTAGCTTAAAACAACAAAAATGTATTATTTTTTAGTTCTGGAAATCACAGTCCAAAATAAGTCTTCAGGGCTGTGTTCCTTCTGAAGGCTCTAGGGGAGAATTCATTTCCTCACCCTTTCCAGTTTCTGGAGGTTGCCTGCATTGCTTGGCTTAGGGCCATGTCACTCTGAACTCTGCTTCCATAGTCACATTGTCTTTTCTGACTCTGACCCACCCCTCCCTGCCTTTTTCTTGTGAGAACACTTGTGATTATATTGGGCTCACCCAGTACTATGGTTTGAATGTTTATGTCTCCTCCAAAATTCATGTTGAATCTTAATTTCCAGTTCAATCATAGTAAGAGATGGGGGCCATTAGAATTAGGATGTAAAGGCTCTGCCCTCACAGACTATATTTGAGTCTTATACAAGGGCTGGATGGTACCAGCCAGACTCTTTTGGCCCTTCCATCCATTCCACCACATGAGGACACAGCATTTATCCCCTCTGGACACAGCAACAGTGTCATCTTGGAAGCAGAGAGCAGCCCTCACCAGACAGTGACCTGATATTAAACTTTCCAGCCTGCAGAACTGTAAGGTATAATCTTCTGTTCTTATAAATTACCCAGTGTCAGGTATATGACAGCACAAATGGACTAAGATATCCAGATAATACAGGTAATCCTCCCATCTATAGATCCTTGACTTAGGCACATTGCAAAATCCCTTTTGCCATGTGGGGTGACATATATGCAGGTTTCATATTAGAACGTGGACATCTTGGGGGTTGGACATTATTCTGCTTTTTATAATAGGACACTACAAGATCCATAGTAGATACAAAGAGCTAGTACAGTAATAATAATAATGCTTATAATTAACTGGGAGTGCAAAACAAAAGTTGATTTGTTATATCAATAATTGATAAATTTTGTTTTTTATGATTAACAGTCTTAAGACCTCTTGATAATGTAGTTATAAGCTACAATACAGACATTATATCACAGCTCCAGTGAGATCCATCAATGAGATCTTAATGTGCTTTTACTTTCTTCATGGGGGTTCATTTATTCACATGTGCATATATTTATTGGTTATTAATTACAACAAATTATGTACCAGGGCCTGCTCTCATAGAGGCTTATGATGCAATATTCAGTTTAAGCCTAATAATCCATCTTTATTACAGACTTTTTTATTTTGAGAGGAAAATATTGCTTCTTTATTCTTTTTTAGAGTGGCACTCAATGTGTATGTGTGTGTGTGTGTGTGTGTGTGTGTGTGTGTGTGTATCTGTGATGCTAAAACAAATAATTTGGGAGAAAAATTTAGAATTTCTAGAAATGAGGTTATTTAAGGTTTTATAAACTTTTATACAAGTTACTTGCTATTAGATAAACATTCTAAGGGATTATTTTCCTTAGATTATTTTAATCTCTAACAGGCTGCTTTCTGGCAATCCCTTGGTTATTTGAATTTGACATATTAGACCAGGTTATTAAGAATTTAATATTACTTTATCATTCTAAGTGGAAAAATTAATATATTTCATGTTTAAAATGCCAGACAACTTAATTATATTCTCTTCAGTTTGAGCTTTCTAACAATAAAACAACGAACACATGCAATTTTAACCACCAACCTATTTCGGGTAAACACACAGAGTTAATTTCTAGCAACCTATGTTGTTCTTTTCAGAAAACTAATTATTGCTTTTGTTTGATACACCATGAAAATAAGCACATGGCACTGTAAAGATTACTATATTTTCCTTTCAAATAAAAGTCTAAGAGTTATATCCAATTTTGTCATTGGTTTTCTGTCCTATCCTGCCCTGTTCTTTTTCTCCGACCTTGCAATATTAAATTTAAAAAGGTGATTGTCCTGAGCTTTAGGATGAAAGTATGTCCTAGTGACGCTGAGAAGCAATATGGAATAGAACTTTTTTTTTTAAATCTAATTGGTGTCGAGTCCTAATTAAATCAAGAACAGTGATTCCTTTTCATAGTGGTTGGTTGGTTGGTTTTTTAACATCTTGCTTAGAATGATTATTTGCACCAGGATGGAGGAATGATGGTGGAAATTCAGTCAATACTCCTCAAAATTAAAAGTTATGCAGATAATTTAAATGAGTAAAGTGGATTAGCTGATGATTTTTACATATAAGAAGATGGTTACCTTATATAAATATGAGAAATGGGGCTAGATATTCTAATTCTTTAAAAAGAACTGAAAGTCTGGACATTTTTACATGAAGTTTACTGTTTAATATTAGCAACGGATTAAATCAAAACACTGCCGAACAAAGAAAACACAATTGCAGCACAGGCTGCCAAATTGAGACCTCCGGAGTAAATGACATCTAGTTTCCTGCTAGCTATAAAAAATGTCTGAGTCAATAAATGATACGCCCCATTCCACTCCCTGTTCTTACTAGATCAACATACAGTTTACTCATTAAATAAGATAACAGGAAATGTTAAATAAATAATTCGGTTGTGTTTTTCTACCATAGTGGACTCATTTTGATGACAGGTTAGTAGTTGAGGCTTATAAATGGCTTTATATTTTTGTCTAAATAATCTTAATGAGAGCAATCGGGTTTCTCTTGATAGGATAGTGCATATCATTATCAGAATAAGTTCTAACATGAATATGAGCTTGTACTGTTTAATGTTTATTTTATTTTGTTTTTTTCAGATCTGTTGCCCAGGCTAGAGTGCAGTGATATATGATCATAGCTCACTGCAGCTACAATCACCTGGGCTCCAGTAATCCTCCTGTCTCACCCTCCCAAGTAGCTGGGGCTACAAGTGTGCACCACCACATGCAGGTAATTATTATTATTATTTTTGTAGAGATGGGGGCCTCACTATTTTACTCAGGCTGTTCTCAAACTCCTTAACTCAAGGGATCCTCCTACCTTGGCATCTTAAAGTGCTGAGATTACACGCATGCGTCAGCGTGCCCGGCTGAGCTTGTACTGTTAGTTAGGCTATTATATTGAGTGAGGGGATCAGGTTATTGGGCATTATAGACCTAACTGATTAAATTAGTCAGAAATTGCAGTGACTTTTGTTCTAGGATTTTTTGTTAAAGTAACTTGGTATGTAACTCTTAATTGTAGGGATTGATAACTCTTTGGGGAAAGTTTGTAATAAAATCATGACTCAGGGAAGAAGTTAGTCAAAATTTCAGCATCCAATAATAGAATTATGATTTTATTCAAAATATCTGTCATTGGTGTTTGATTCTTATCTTGGACCTTTTATTAGAACTAAAGTAACTTGTGGACACATACAAAAGAGAAATGCAGAGATCCTTGGTTAGTTTTGAATCTTCACTGCTGGAGGGAAACTACTTTTCAGAAAAGCCCTAAAGCACTTGAGGAGTTCTTAAAGATGGATTTCTTTTAGTGTCAATCATTCACATGTTAGTATTATTGAGTTTCAGATTATTTCTGGAGGATATTGAGCAAAAGGGGTTGAGGGTGAGGAGTACCAGATGTGGGAGGAAAGCAGGTGGCCTGGAAGATCTGGGAAGAACTCAGACATCAACTATTTTCTAGAATTAACCAAGGCCATTGCTGCTTACTTTATAGAGTCTTAGACTTTGTTTTAGGTGGCCTTTCCTTATTTGATGAATCTATCTGCACGTAACATCATGACTACTTAGAAGCTGTACTCATGGAAGGGGAAATTGGTCAGAGGTCTGAAGAAAGAAGGAAAATTCAAAGTATGCTAGACATGGCTTTTGGGCCAGCAAAGGAAGGAAAGAGGAAGATGATGGTGTCTCATTCAGTAAGGAAGCCCAGTGTACTTTTACCCTGAGCTAGATTTCAAAATAATGCAGGAAGTTGAGTCTGAAGTGGGGGTGATTTTGTAGTGGATAGGGTTGTGTGGGGAAAAATACCCAGAAAAATATTCTACCCTTTGACCCTTGGGTGAGGTAGAGGACTTCCAGAGAGTGGCATTTGGATAAGAGGAAGTTTAGACTTCTTCGTGAAATTAGATAGGCTATTACTTAGGGATGACCATAAAAATCCAATTCCCTTAGAGGGGAATCAGGAGAGGAGAATATGCCCACAAGACATTTTCTGAACAAATTACCTGAGAAATTCATGAAAGAGTGCTGGTTTGTCTTTAAAAAAACAAAACTCTCCAGCATTTTACCTCTTTTTCTCTATTTTGGAAATTCCCTGCCATAAAAGTCTTAATGGGAAGCAGAGTCCACCAGCTATAGATACAGAAGATTCCTTACCACCATAAAAACAGAAAATTCTCAGAATTGCTGTTCTAGCTCCAATGAAATTAGGTCTGTCTAATGTAGTGCCTGGAATTTTTCAATCTGGAGTTTGAGAAGCTGCTGAGGCATAAACAGTAACTTGTTTAAAAGTTTATAAAGCCTTAAATAACCTTATTTCTAGAAATTCTAAATTTTTCTCCCAAATTATTTGTTTTAGCCCCTGGAGGGCAGTAGCAGGAGTGCCCCCTGGTGGTGGGTTCAGTGCTGGGTGCAGGTGTCAGGGTAAGGGCAGTGTGTTTTCCCCTGAAGGCTCTGTGCTGCAACTCTGGCTGTGGTCATGGCTACACAGCTTTCCTTTGTTCCTGCTTGTTTAACTTCCCAATGAATGTGAAATTCCAGTATCCTTTCATGTCACTTTCTTTCCTGCTTAAATCAGGTAGAGTTGGTTTCCATTCTTTTACACCTCACCAATACGCAAGGGAATCACACACCCTTCTCCCATTCAGCCCATTCAGCCCCTAAAGAAGATAACAGGATGGAGTTTAAAGAATTAAAAATTAAGTTGAGCTTTAAACTATAGAGCAGAAGGGAAGGAGAAGGAGGAGAGAGAGAATGTGATCTTGTGTAATAATTTAGCAGCTGGGGAGCAGGGTAAAAATCAACAGAATTTGGAGCAGTAAGTTTGCTTTATGACTTCTCTTTACATGTAAAGTCATTTCTATTTCTCTTGTTTACTTTATGGCTTTACATTCCATGATGGTAGGGTCTTGCTTCTCTTATACTGTGTTATAAACTCAGGTTCTAACATGAGATCTGACAAAGAGGAGTTGCTGTAGGATTTCTTGAGTCAATTTTTGTGGTTCTGTAGTTTTTTTGACTCTTGGAAATGTGACAAAATAAAGTTTCAAAGAATGACATATCATTTGTTTATTTCTTTCTAAATGCTGTAAAATCACACCTTGATTATAAAGTAGGATGGAGCTGTAAGGAATTCCCTCGTGTATCTTCTGCTTTGCAGAAAATCCTTTGCTACTGTGAACTTTTTATTTTGGTTTGATTAACATGGGATAAGGGAGTATTTTTTATAGGATTTACTTGTGAGTTCAGAACATAAATGTAGAATTGCTGCTGTGGGGAGACTCTGAAAGCAAAATAAAACTTAGAAACTTGAGAACAAAATAGCAGAACTTAGTTTTATCGACAAAGGAAAAAGAAAAAAGCCCTATGGTGCCATAATTGAAGTTCATGTGCTTGAAGCCAGATGGCTTGCCCTTGGTTTTGGAGGCCAACAGGCCAAATTTCAAACTTCACAGCCTGAGATGTCCTTATAATCAAAGAATACAATAACTGAGGAACACTTTGGAAAACTTCTAGTCTTTGCTTATGTTATTTTTCTTTTGCCTATTTGGTGATAATAAGATTTTTAATATTCTGTTTATAGTGTTTGGAGTGGTTCTTTGAATCCAAATGCTTGTTCCTGTACGTATACATGTTAGATAAACCCTGCAACATAAGAGGAATCGTGGAGGATCAGTTTAATACTTTGCTTTGGGTAGGAACATTGGCCTGTAACTGCAGGGAGGTGTGGCAGTCACTCTCACTGATGTGGCACTCAGATACACATGACTCTTGTTTAGCCTCACATGTAATTATATTGGACTTTTAAGCATAGAGTTAAGTAATAGCCAAAATAAGTATTAAATAAACAACTTGCCTCCTTTTTTTTTTTGATTACTATTAGAAATAGCCAGTTTTATATTCCAGATATTTAGCTCAGGTTGTGTCCCCACCCAGAGATTTTATACTTGGTGATGAGGCATAGCTATTTTCTGTGACTAAGCGAGCATATGCATACAAGGCCTTTAGTTATTAGACATAATAAAAAATAAGTTTATAAGTTTATACAAAAGAAATTAAAAACAGATAAACTTCCCCTGAAATCAGTGATTCTCAACCTTGGCTGCACATTGGAATCATCTGGGAAGCTTTAATAATATTGATGTCTGGGGTCCCACCCCAAAGTCTGACTTATCTGTTCTTGGTTGTGTCCTAGATGTCAGGATTTTTTAGAGCTACCTTATATAAAACTACTCGACAGACTGAAATGTACTATAATTGGTTGACTTTCTCTAGGTGTTTTATAATGTTTTTACTATCATAATCAAATATAGTCATCAGTCAGTAAGAAGCGGTATAGTATTTAATCTTATCTTGGTTCTTTCCTTAAATTCAGTTACAGATTGTGTCTGTTATTTAATGTCTGTCCTACCTTCAAACTGTAAGCTCTCTGAATTTAGGGAGTATCCCTGTGCTATTCTCTACTGTATATTCCCAAGGCTCTATAAAGTGGTAGGCATATGATAGGCCCTCAAATAGAGTGGAATGAATAAAGAAATACTTATAAAGAGATCTGGGTTTTAAATACCTGAAAGCATCAGGTCATGCCAAAGTTTCTTCAATATGCATAATGCATAAATTGCCTTTACTTCTTTCTGGATCAAATCCCTAATTCTCTATCAACTAAACTTCCTCTTAAGAAAGTGAACTCATGCCTGTAGTCTCAGCACTTTGAGAGGCCAAGGCGAGTGGATCACTTGAGGCCAGGAGTTCCAGATCAGCCTGGGCAACATGGCAAAACCCCGGCTCCACCAAAAAAAAAAAAAAAAAAAAAAAAAAAAAAAAAAAAAAATTAGCCAGGCACCACTGCACTCTAGCCTGGGCGACAGGGAGTGAGACTCTGTCTCTAAAATAATGAGGGAAGGAAGGAAGGAAGGAAGAGGGGAAGGACGGAGGGAGGGATGGAAGGAGGGAGGGAAAGAAGGAAAGAAGGAAGGAAGGAAAGAAGGAAAGAGGGAAGGAAGGAAGAAAGAAAGAGGGGAGAGATGGAGGGAGGGAAGGAAGGAAGGGAAGGAAAGAAGGGAAGGAAAGAAGAGAAAGAAGGAAGGAAAGAGTGAGCTAAGCTATTGATTTTTCACACTACAGTGTTATGTAAGAACATAAGCCAAAAGTTTTGCTGTTTGCTTTGTTCATTGATGTATTTTCTGTGCCCCTGATCGATCTCAACTATTTGTGAAAATGAATTCTATATTGGTGCATTTAAATTGCATTCCAAAGGAGATCCAGAATTCTCCAGAAATGTCGCAGAGTTGGGATATGGAAATGGTAGACAAGGGACAGAGAGATTATACACTTGGGGTTAAACTCTGTCCCATGTTCACTTTGACTAAAGCAATGTTTTAATTCATCATTTTATTGTTTTTTTTAACTTTTAAGTTCAGGGGTGCATTTGCAGGTTTGCTACATAGGAAAATCCATGTCATGAGGTTCTTTGTGTAGATTATTTCATCACCCAGGTATTAAGTCGAGTACCCATTAGTTATTTTTCCTAATCCTCTCCCACTTGCCACCATCTACCCCCTAGTAGGCCCCAGTTTCTGTTGTTCCCCCCAAGTGTCCATGTGCTTTCATCATTTAGCTCCCACTTATAAGTGAGAATATATGGTATTTGGTTTTATGTTCCTGTGTTAGTTTGCTAAGGATAATGGCCTCCAGCCCTGTCCATGTTTCTGCAAAGAAAATGATCTTGTTCTTTTTTATGGTTGCATTGTATTGCAGGGTATATATGTATACACCACATTTTCTTTATCCAGTCTACCACTAACGGGCATGTAGGTTGATTCTATGTCTTTGCTTGTGTGGATAGTGCTGTGATGAACATATGTGTGCATGTGTCTTTATAATAGAACATTTTGTATTCCTTTGAGTGTATACACAGTAATAGGATTGCTCGGTGAAATGGTAGTTCCATTTTTGGCTCTTTGTGGAATCACCACACTGTTTTCCACAATGGATGAACTAATTTACACTTCCACCAACCACATATAAGCTTTCTCTTTTATCTGCAACCTCGTTAGCACCTGTAATTTTTTGACTTTTTAGTAATAGCTATTCTGACTGATTCAAGATGGTATTTCATTGTGGTTTTGATTTGCATTTCTCTAATGATCAGTGATATTCAGCTTTTTTATATGCTTTTTGGCCACATGGTATATATTCTTTTGAAAAGTGTCTGTTCATGTTTTTGGCTCACTTTTTAATGGGGTTGTTTGTCTTTGACTTGCAAATTTGTTTAAGTTCCTTAAAAGTGCTGGATATTAGACCTTTGTCAGATGTATAGTTTGTGAAATTTTTCTTCTATTCTATGGATTGTCTATTCACTTTACTGATAGTTTCTTAGATCCCATTTGTCAATTTCTGCTTTGTTGCCATTGCTTTTGGCATCTTTGTCATGAAATTTTTGCCCATTCCTATTTTTAGAATGGTATTACCTAGTTTGTCTTCTGGGATTTTGGGTTTTTCAAGTAAGTCTTCAATCCATCTTGAGTTAATTTTTGCATATGGTGAAAGGGAGGGGTCCAATATGGTTAGCCATATGCAGAATATTGAAATTTCTTCAATCATTTGGAGCACCATTTATTGAATAGGGAGTCCTTTTCCCATTGTTTTTGTTAGCTTTGTCAAAGATCAGGTAATTGTAGGTATGCAGTCTTATTTCTGGTTTCTCTATTCTGTTCCATTGGTCTATGTGTTTGTTTTTGTACCAACACCATGCTATTTTGGTTACTGTAGCCTTGTACTATAGTTTGAAAATGGGTAGCACAATGCCTCCAGCTTTGTTCTTTTTGCTTAAGATTGACTTGGCTATTCAGGGATTTTTGGTTCCATATGAATTTTAAAATAGTTTTTTTCTCATTCTGTGAAGAATGCCATTGATAGTTTGGTGGGAATAGCATTGAATGTATGTATACATTGCTGTGGGCAGCATAGCCACTTTAATGATGTTGATTTTTCCTATTTATGAGTGTTCTCATTTTATTTTAAAAGCTTGATAGTCACTAATGTGTACTATTTCAAAGGAACATTTCTATTAAAATTAGGTCTCTGCTGTGTGTTTAAAGAATAAAACAAACATTTTAAACCTTGTAATTATGTAGTATAATGCATATACACAAAAGTATGCAAAACAAATGTAATGTTCATGCCTGTAATCCCAGCACTTTGGGAGGCCAAGGCGGGTGGATCATGAGGTCAAGAGATCGAGACCATCCTGGCCAACATGGTGAAACTCCGTCTCTACTGAAAATACAAAAATTAGCTGGGCGTGGTGGCGTGTGCCTGTAGTCCCAGCTACTCAGGAGGCTAAGGCAGGAGAATTACTTGAACCTGGGAGGCAGAAGTTGCAGTGAGCCGAGATCCCGCCACTGCACTCCAGCCTGGCGACAGAGCGAGACTTCGTCTCAAAAAAACAAAAAAACAAATGTAATGTATTTGCAACACAAAGCAAATACTCATGTAAACATTGAAGTCAAGAAGTAGAAGACAGTCACCATGCCAGAAGCCTCTTTCATGTGCCCTCTCAAATATTTTATTCTTTTCCCAAAGGTAACCATTATCTTGACTTCCAATATTCTGGTCTTGCCTGTCTAAAAAAATGTTATTAGAAAAAAAACCAGACTGCATACTTTTTTGTGTGTATAGTTCTTTTACTCAACATTGTTTTTGAAATGACTCCACATGGTTTTGAGTCATTTTCAGTACTAGGTAATACTCTATTGAATGAAAATTCCACAATTTATTTATGCATTCTACTGATTAATGATCATTTGGGTTCTTTCAACTTTTGGCTACTATAAATAATGCTGCTGTTAGTGAATATTTTTGTTCTTATTTTTGATGTATATGTGTATGCATTTCTGTTGGGTTTATAATTAGGAGGAAAATTGCTAGTTGCTGAATATGGAGATAAATACCAACTTTATGTGATACTGCCAAATAATTTTCTAATGTGATTATTCCAATATCCAATCTCATCAGCAATAGGTGCATACATTCTCTTCCCATTATTCTTCTTCACACCAGTATTTGGTATTTTCAGTATTCTTAAGTTTAGCCCTCTTGCTGGATACATTGTAGTAACTAATTTTAATTTACATTTTATTTCCTTAGCTACTAAAAAGTAAGTAACTTGAATACCCTCTTTTTGAAGTGCCTGTTCAATCTCTTGCCCATTTTACCATTGAGTTATTTCTTTACTGATTTGTATGAGTTAGTACATATTTTGGATATGAGCCCTTTGTCAATTATATGCATTAAAAATATCTGCTTCCAACTGTAGCTTGCTTTTTCATGCTCTTAATGGTGTATTTTGATGAACAGAACTTTTTATATTTAATATAGTTCAATTGATCAAGCTTTTTCTTTATGGTTAGTTCTTTTTATGTGTTCTGTTTAAGTAATCTTTCCACTCTGAGATCATAAACAGCACCAGGAACTTTCAGTAGTGATAGAAATGTTCTGTATCTGTGTCATTAGATACTATTTCCAAGAGCTACTGAACAGTTGAAATGTGGATAGTGTGACTGAAAAACCGAATTGTAAATTTAATTTAAATTAAATTAATTTAAACTGTCAGGTATGGCTATTGGCTACTGTATTGAACAGAGCAGTGCTAGGAGTTCATTAGTTTGTCTTTTACATTTAGAGCTATAATCCAGCTGGGATTGATTTTGTGTGCTTGCATGGTATAGCATGAGTCAGGTTAAAATTGTTTCCCATATGGATATTCAATTGTCCCAGGACAATTTGTTAAAAATACTCTGCTTCCACCACTGTTCATCAGAACCACTTTTTTGGAGCTCTCTATTCCTGTCCATTTGCATGACTTTTTTTGGTTCTACCTGATCTTAACGATATAGATTCATTACATCTTCATATGATAGAGTAATTCTTCTACTTTGTTCAGGAGCACCTAGACTATTCTTAGCCCTTTGAATTTTTTTATGAATTTTAGAATCAGTACTTGTCAAGTTCCACACATATACACAAAATTCTGTTGGGTTGTAATTATAATTTTATTGACTCTATAGGCTTAATTATAATATCCTCTTTCTATCTTCGTTAACATACAGTCTCTTCTTTCTATATCACTTAGTAACATTTAGTTTAAAACTTTTGCATCTATAGTTTTTTATAACTTTTTTTAGATCAGTTTTAGGTTCACAGAGAAGTTGAGAAGAAAGGATACAGATTTGCTGTGTCATTTCTGCCCTCACATATGCACAGCGTCCTCCATTATCAATATCCCTCACAAGGATGGTACATTTGTTACAAGTCATGACCTGCATTGTCACATCATAATCACCCATACTCTGTGGTTTACATTAGGGTTCACTCTTGGTGTTGTACATTCTATGGGTTTGAACAAGTATATGATGACACATATCTACCATTTCAGCATCACATGGAGTATTTTCACATATTCTGCATGTAGAATTTAGTGTCCCAACCTAAAGTTCAAAGGGTCTCACTAGACTCTTCCTGTTTTTGGCATTTCCCGGACACCAGTTTCTGTTCACTGCCCTTTGAAACTATCAAAAACTCTGCCTATCTCAGCCTCTTAGCCATCCTATACAGTATCCGTCTTTGTGGAAAACAGGTCCCAAATGTGTGGCTTATCTCTTTTTTTTTCTTCTTCTCCATATCTTGGTCTTATAATTTTTATTGCCTTGTTAGGTCTGGGATGAATTCATGCAGAATTTTTAAACATTTTGTCTCATGTTCCATGGGAGCAGTGATCAGAATTACTGGAAGCTAAACACATTCAACCTTTACAGTTACCTTGTGAGGTGGCTCATATCTCAGTTTTACCAATGAAGTAAATAACATATAAAGAGATTAAAATAAAATGGAATTTTTAAGAAGTTATTTAGTAATGGAGCAACAATATTTTAATAACCCTTAGTACTTAAATTAGGACAAATACTGAATGGGAAATAGTATATACATATCACAAATCCAGTGGATGTCAGTGAAAGGTGGGAGACGCCTCATTAGTAGAGTGACTACAATTTTGAAAAACATGTCTTGAAAATTTTTCTTTTTTGTTTGACACCCTTTTTTGTTTAGTTACCTTATTAGCATTTTTAGTGCAGGAGATAGAATTTTAGTCTGGGATGAAATGCTCAGATGATTATGGTATACACCTTTAAAAATGATAGTTGGAATGTGGGAGGCACTGGGAAAGACTTGCAGTAATATCTGTAAGTGAAAGTTTTATTTCTCTCTCTGAGCTTCTTGCAGTAGCTGCTTTCTCAGTAGCTAGTGTGCTGCCTCACAGGTAGACAAGTTCACATTTGTAGAAGGTAGCTTGTTTCTTCTTTCCCTTCCAGGTCCTAGAAGTTGAGACACCCTCTTTAGGCATTAGCAAACAGATAATAAACAAAGGATGGGAAACGTCTATATAAGATGTATAAGCAAATACCACATAACTTAATTATATTTTCTCCAATATCCTTTCATGGATTCTTAGTGATGGCTATTTTTAAGTACCTATACAATGTGAGAAAGATCAATACTTATTTATTTTAAACATATTTTTTCTGATCATATACTTATAGAAAATTTCAAAGAAAGCATAAAGAAGAAAATACCATAACCCATAATCCTGCCCTGTAGAAATAAATGCCATAATTATCATTTTAGGATAGGTATGGATAGTCTTTTCTATGTCTATATTTTTGAAAAACATGTAGCATATTTTGTAAATCATTTTCTTTATTTTTTATTGCATTTTAGGTTTTGGGGTACATGTGAAGAACATGCAAGATTGTTGCATAGGTACACACATGGCAGTGTGATTTACTGCCTTCCTCCCCATCACCTATATCTGGCATTTCTCCCCATGCTCTCACCCCCGACTCCCCATCC
>CAUYLG010077138.1:0-18994 GCA_963573385.1 Cacajao melanocephalus | reverse complement strand
GGCCACCGTCACGCTCACCGTGGCCGTGGCCGACAGCATCCCCGAAGTCCTGGCGGACCTCAGCAGCCTCGAGTCTCCAGCTAATTCTGAAACCTCAGACCTCACGCTGTACCTGGTGGTAGCGGTGGCCGTGGTCTCCTGTGTCTTCCTGGCCTTCGTCATCGTGTTGCTGGCGCTCAAGTTGCGGCACTGGCACAAGTCACGCCTGCTGCAGACTTCGGGAGGCGGCTTGACAGGAGCGCCGACGTCGCACTTTGTGGGCGTGGACGGGGTGCGGGCTTTCCTGCAGACCTATTCCCACGAGGTCTCCCTCACCGCGGACTCGCGGAAGAGTCACCTGATCTTCCCCCAGCCCAACTATGCAGACACGCTCATCAGCCAGGAGAGCTGTGAGAAAAGCCGGCCACTCTTAATAGCTGAAGACTCAGCTATCGTTTTAGGCAAATGCGACCCGACAAGTAATCAGGTGAGATTTATCTCTCTGCCTCCTAATTGTTGGTGTCTTGGCACAAGTCTTTTAAGGAGATGTTTTTTGAGTCTGTTATGAAAACTGGTTTTGGGGGGCATATATTTACTTCATATATATTTAGAGAAATACATGTGAGTTGTACTTTGCCTTTCATGAGATTACCTTCATCTGTCAGAACGTTTTTGTGAAAGTCATTTTTCAGCCCTGGAATATTTTCTTGTGATTTCAAAGGGGCAATTCGACTATGTTGGTTTGGTTTGGAGTAAGTTGAATTTTAGTAGTATTTTTCTATTATCAGTCTATGAGGCTATCAATTTATTATATTTTTTGGATACAAATTGATTTACAAACTTTTTATTTCAATTTCAATTTTGCAGTGCCTCCACTGATTTGTAGTTATATCCCACCATTATTTGCTATTACTGCTAATATTCAAATTTTGATCATGTTGATTTAATAACATGCTTCCTCTAGCTCTTTCTCACCTACCTACACACACACACAAACACACACTTATACATATACACGTAAGCTTTTCTCTGAGCAATTCTATTTTGATTCTTGGTGACTGGTAATATGCTTAGATCCTGTTGACTATTTGAACTTTGTCTCATTTCTTCATCCTATCAAAACAGACTTATTGACTGGCTTTTAACTACTGGATTTCCTTGGGAGATAAAATTTATATCACATTTTTTCTTAAGTTCTAGATGTCTTTTCCATTACTGTAGTGAAGTTACAGTGACTGTTCTGAGAAAATAATTGAATTATTGAAATGTTATTCTTTTATTTCCTTTTATTTTATTTTCCTTTTATTCTTTTACTTTGGTGTCTGTGTTTGTATGTATAGAAGGTTTTTTTAATGTACTAAATCCACATATAGAAATAACTTGATTTTGATTCAGTGCTTCTCAAAAAGCTGTTTTCAAATGTGCTTAAGATGCCTACAGATTTATTCAAATAGAGTAGTTTGTGAATATATAAGATTGAAAGTAGGTATTTGGACTTCATGAGACTGATTTAGCTATTATCAGTCTGGCTATTTTTTGCTCATTTTCAGTATACCTGGGAGTCATAGATTCCTTCTTTCTTTCTTTTATAAGGTCATTCTTATGGCAAATAGTACATTCAGTTCTTGTATTCAGACCAACTTGTTATTGAAGCTTGATAGTTGCCTGATGTACATGTTATCTGAAGCAATGTCTAGGAAAGCCAGATGAGGAAATGAGACTTATCCAGGGTTTTTGATCACAGGAATCATTTCCATAATCAATTCAGCCAACATTCTCACATCACTTATAGATATTTGTCCCAAATTGCTTGCATATTTATGTTCCTTTTCAAGTTTATTTTTCTCATTTAGGAATTTCCCTTATGTCATTAGTTGTAAACTGACTATCCAGTGCTTGGACAAAAATAATTTCAATTGTAGGAAAGGCAAGTCATCCAACAGTTGCCTAAATTGTCTTGAAGTCTAGAAAAATGTTAGGATTAATATTTGCAGAATTCTAAACTGAGAAAAATGATGTAAGGTATTGTACTTGGACTGGAATTAGATAAATAAAAATGATATGAGGCATTTGGCTGGGAAAAGGAGATTCTTCCATATTTTAAAACCTAATAATCTAAACTAACGAGCTTGCACCTAAGATCTTGGAGAACAAAAAGGAAGGGTTGGCTTTGAACTGTGATATTAAGGTTATTTTGATTTGGAGGTAGTGATAAAATTCTGTTAAGGTATAACATATAGTCCCATTAAATAGAGGATAAAAATAAAATACCCTCACATTTAATGTTATTAAATCCCTATGGCAACCTACTAGGCTATACTTTTATATTCTCTTTATGATCAAAGTATAAAACACTTAATAATCCTCTTCAGAAACCTATTTTATAAGTAATAAGAAAGATTTGGCTATCTTTATCCTGAACCTGCCCTATATAGCTCTCAATGCTCCTCCAGTTTTCTCTGATAAGATAGGAGGAAAATTATCTGCACATCAGATTGAAAAAAATACTGTGTATCATTTCATAGTGGTCAAAATTTTCCCATACCACTTGATAGGGATGTTTTCCCACATGGTTTTGGTTCTACATCAGGAGACAAGACAAGACTTTGCCTAGTTATTCCAATATATGCATTGCTTCTGGTTAGAAAAACTTTTAACTTTTCTTTACTGGGTTAATGGCTGTTGTATAGGATCCTGTCTCTAAGGAATCTTCTTTGGTAGTAAACACTGGAAAACAATCACATCCCAAACTCATAAAGTGTCTAGTTTCCTATACGTTAGTCCAACACATCCGTCTAAATTTTTAATCCTATTGAATTAGCAAAGGCTTCTGACTGCAGTTTTCTAAACAGACTCAGAGCGCCGCTGTTGGCCAATGTGCTGCAAGAGCTGGAGCCTGGGATCTACCAGGACGACATTCTGCTTAGTCGCAGAAGCAAGTCGAAAGGCGAGTGGCCCAGACTTGGGCTTTCTGCTTCAGCAAATCTGATTCCACACGGATTGGAATGCCCTCAAACTGGGAGCATTGAGTTTTCTGTTCGTGGAACTAAATATTTTAAAAGCAGTTTGCGAAACATTTTCTCTTAACATCGGAGACTGCAGCAACGCACGGGAAGGATGGGAAACAGGGTGAAGCAGAGAACCAGGACCCGGCGGCGGCAAGTACTCTTTCCTTTCCTGCTGCCTTTGTTCTGCGGGGCGCTCTCGGAGCAGATGAGCTACTCTATTCCAGAAGAAATGGTCCGGGGCTCAGTGGTGGGGAACCTTGTTGAGGATATGGGGCTGCATGTTCAGGATTTATTGGCCCGAAACCTTAGAGTTAGTGCAGAGAAACAGTACTTTACCGTGAACACTGAGAATGGGAACATACTTGTGAGTGACAGAATAGATCGAGAATCACTCTGTCCTCAGAATCCTTTGTGTGTCGTACCCTTAGAGATTGTAGCAGAGAATCCTCTAAATGTTTTTCACATAAATGTGATGATAGAAGATATAAATGATAATCCACCTCATTTCCCCCAAAATAGCATTGTTTTACAAATCAATGAACTAGCAATTCCAGGCACTCGGTTTGGCCTGGAATCTGCTATAGATGCAGATGTAGGGCATCACTCTCTCCAGAGTTACCAACTCAGTTCCAATGAGCATTTCTCTCTGATGATGGAGAAGACTGAAGGCAAGAACACACCAGAATTAGTGTTGGAGAAGCCGCTGGACCGGGAACAACAGAGCTTCCATCTCCTGGTCCTGACAGCAGTGGATGGGGGTGACCCAGTCCTAACTGGCACTGCTGCAATTCAAATTGAGGTCACTGATGCCAACGATAATGCCCCAGTTTTTAGCCAGGATGTGTACAAAGTCAGCCTTAGAGAGAATGTGCCCCCAGGCACCTCTGTACTAAAGGTGACAGCCACTGACCAGGATGAGGGTATCAATGCAGAGATCACCTACTCCTTTAAATCCCTACGAGATGATATCGGAAATATGTTTGTGCTAGACAATCAAAATGGGGAAATTAAATCAAAAGACTTTATAGACTTTGAAATTCGTAGCAGTTATACCATGAGCATAGACGCTAAGGACGGTGGAGGCATGACCAGCGAATGTAAAATTATACTAGAAATCCTAGATGAGAATGACAATGTCCCAGACGTGGTTTTTACTTCCGTGTCCAGTTCTGTAACTGAAGACGCAGAACCCGGGACGGTGATCGCTCTGTTCAAAACACATGATAAAGATTCGGGGGAAAATGGGGAGGTTACATGCATCATAAACGAAAGAGTTCCTTTTAGAATCGAACCTTCCGCCAATAATTACTATAAGCTTGTAACAGATGGGACCCTGGATCGGGAGCGGACCCCGGAGTACAATGTCACCATCACTGCCACCGACAGTGGTAAGCCTCCGCTCTCATCCAGCACAAGCGTCACCCTACGCATTGGTGACGTCAACGACAACGCTCCGGTTTTCCACCAGGCCTCCTACATGGTCCACGTGGCAGAAAACAACCCTCCCGGAGCCTCCATCGCACAAGTCAGCGCCTCTGACCTGGACCTAGGGCTGAATAGCCAAGTCTCATACTCCATTGTTGCCAGTGACTTGGAGCTGCGGACACTGTTGTCCTACGTATCCGTGAGCGCACAAAGCGGGGTGGTGTTCGCGCAGCGCTCCTTCGACCACGAGCAGCTGCGCGCCTTCGCGCTCACGCTGCAAGCCCGCGACCATGGCTCGCCCGCGCTCAGCGCCAACGTGAGCCTGCGTGTGTTAGTAGGCGACCTGAATGACAATGCGCCGCGGGTGCTGTACCCCGCACTGGCTCCCGATGGCTCCGCATTCTTCGATATGGTGCCGCGCGGCGCAGAGTCCGGCTACCTAGTGACCAAGGTGGTGGCGGTTGACGCAGATTCTGGGCACAACGCTTGGCTGTCCTACCACTTGCTGCAGGCCAGCGAGCCTGGGCTCTTCAGCCTGGGGCTGCGCACGGGCGAGGTGCGCACGGCACGTGCCTTGGGAGACAGGGACTCCGCCCGACAGCGCCTGCTGGTTGCTGTGCGTGATGGAGGACAGCCGCCACTCTCGGCCACCGCTACGCTTCATTTGGTTTTCGCAGACAGCCTGCAGGAGGCACTGCCAGACTTCAGTGACAATCCTGTGCCCTCTAATTCCCAGACAGAGCTGCAGATTTATTTGGTGGTGGCCTTGGCCTTGATTTCTGTGCTCTTCATCCTAGCAGTGATTCTGGCAGTCGCTCTGCGCCTGCGAGGCTCCTCCGGCCCCTCTGCCTGTGGTTGCTTTCAGCCTGGTCTCTGTTCTAAGACTAGACCAGGGGTTTCTCTCAACTACAATGAGGGAACTTTGCCTTGTTCCTACAATCTGTATGTTGCCTCGGATTCTCAAAAAACAAGATTTAATTTCCTCACCATGACTCCAGAAATGGTCCCCCCACAAGATAGTTCTAATGAAGCTTCTCTAGTAGCAAATGTCACTGAAGAGAATAACAAGATAAGCTCTAACTCTGTCGCTCCTACTCACGTGAGTTCCAATGAATGTCTTTCATTTACAAATGAGTGTGGTTTAATTTTCAAACCAATATTTTGGCAAGAAAATCTTAAACATATTATATCTACTATTGCCTCAGGTTTGTTTGTCTACTCTTAATATTTCCAGTTCCTTTCTGTGTGGGCCAGTAACTTCATTATTAGCTTTCATGTATTTTTGAAACATTTTAACCATTTTTACCCAAGACATTCTTTATACACACAAAAACACACACGTATGAGAAGTGGGTACTATGATACTGCTGTCATTGAGATATTTTAATTGAAGGATAAATTTTTTTCTGTGGTGTTTCTTGGGACATCCATATCTTGAGTATATAAGGCTTTTTCTTTCATCCATTAACTGTAAATTTCAAGGAAAATGCATGAGAAAATGCTTTTAAAAAATGAGATGAAGATCTCACTGTGTTGCCCAGCATGGACTCAAACTCCTGGGCTGTAGTGATCCTCCCACCTCAGTCGCCAGAGTAGCTGAGGCTACAGTTGCCCGGCACTGGTAGAGAAAATAGCTTAAAAAAAATAAGAACATGGTAATTATGTAATAATAATATTCAAGTACATTTACTTGTGATTCTTGTAATCTGAGCAAACACAATTTTATGTCTGATCTTTTCTCACAGCTACATATATATTTCTTCCCAATAAATATATTATTTTGTTTTACGCCTATCAAACATCTTATCCTTACAGTATAAATATTTACACTTATAAAAGTACAGTAGCCAGTTATTTCTTAGGGAGAATTTTTTTCCCCTATATTTTAATGGGCTTCCAAAAGTATTACCAGTAATTCTCAGTAATTGCAATTAGATCAGTTACCCAGGAAAAGGTAAGTCTGTAATATTCTTTGGACTACCAATTTTCTTTTACCAGTTTCCTCCACACTAAATATTTTTGAAATATAATGTATTAATAGAATCATAGAGTACTACCATTGTTTCCAGGTAATGCAAGTTGGAATGCTTCCACTTTATGCTAAAAATATTAATGTTTCTTTTTCACTTGGGTTCTTGTTAAGCGTGATTCTGATAATGTATACAATCACATATCTCATTTTTGGGTTTCTATATTATGAAAATTTGATTTTTAAGCATTAAATGTCAACAACCTGGTAAACTAATTTTTCCATTCAGGCTCATTCAAGGAATCTATTGAAAAGTGTTTGCCCAAATTATAGCTGAATTAGAAAGTTTATTATATTGTATGATTTGTCAAAATGAGGAACTCCTAGGGCGACATCCCCCATAATAGGTGTATGGAGGGAACAATAATCTCAAAGCAGATGCACTAAAATTCTAAGATAAAAATTATTGTTTATAGAAACTTCAAATTCATTTAAAAGCTCATTGGGAAAAAAGTTCATTGGAAGGAAAAAAAGAAAACCTCACTAAAGTTTCTACTAAAGCGAATATTGGAGATTTCCATCCCTCTTTGAAGAACAGTAGGTGGAGCTATTTAAGGTATAAAAACGAAATATATTTTGTGGGAGTTCAAGATTGTGCAGTAATTGGTTACGACTCTGAGCGCCGCTGTTCACCAATCCGGGAGAGAAAAGTGGAGATCCTGCTCGCCTTGCACGCGCCCGAAGCACAAAGCAAATAGCTAGGAATGAACCATCTCTGGGACTATGAGGAAACAATGGAGGAGCTCTGACTCCCCAACTGCCCCATTCTAGGGGCGAAAGAACTGCTCCTGACTTTAGTGGCTAAAGGCAGAATTGAAAATAATTCTGGAGGAAGGTGACAATGATTCCTACAGGACTGCACGGGGACTGCAAAGGGCTGGTCCTGCTGGGAGTTCTCCTGGGAACCCTGTGGGAGACTGGATGCACCCAGATACGCTATTCAGTTCCGGAGGAGCTGGAGAAAGGCTCTAGGGTGGGCGACATCTCCAGGGACCTGGGGCTGGAGCCCCAGCAGCTGGCGGAGCGCCGAGTCCGCATCGTCCCCAGAGGTAGGACGCAGCTTTTTGCCCTGAACCCACGCAGCGGCAGCTTGGTCACTGCGGGCAGGATAGACCGGGAGGAGCTCTGTATGGGGGCTGTCAAGTGTCAATTAAATCTTGACATTCTGATGGAGGATAAAGTGAAAATATACGGAGTGGAAGTAGAAGTAAGGGACATTAACGACAATGCGCCTTACTTTCGTGAAAGTGAATTAGAAATAAAAATGAGTGAAAACGCAGCCACTGGGATGCTGTTCCCTCTACCCCACGCCTGGGATCCGGATATCGGGAAGAACTCTCTCCAAAGCTACGCGCTCAGCCCGAATACTCACTTCTCCCTGGTCGTGCAAAATGGAGCCGACGGCAATAAGTACCCAGAATTGGTGCTGGAACGCGCCCTGGACCGCGAAGAAAAGGCCTCTCACCACCTGGTCCTCACAGCCTCCGACGGGGGAGATCCGGTGCGCACAGGCACCGCGCGCATCCGCGTGACGGTTATGGATGTGAACGACAACGCACCAGCATTTGCTCAGTCCGAGTACCGCGCGAGCGTTCCGGAGAATGTGGCCTTGGGCACGCAGCTGCTGGTAGTCAACGCCACCGACCCTGATGAAGGAGTCAATGGGGAAGTGAGGTATTCCTTCCGGTATGTGGACGACAAGGCGGCCCAAGTTTTCAAACTAGATTATAATTTAGGGACAATATCAACAGTAGCGGAGTTGGACCACGAGGAGTCAGGATTCTACCAGATGGAAGTGCAAGCAATGGATAACGCAGGATATTCTGCACGAGCCAAAGTCCTGATCACTGTTCTGGACGTGAACGACAATGCCCCAGAAGTGGTCCTTACCTCTCTCGCCAGCTCTGTTCCTGAAAACTCTCCCAGAGGGACATTAATTGCCCTTTTAAATGTAAATGACCAAGATTCAGAGGAAAACGGACAGGTGATCTGTTTCATCCAAGGAAATCTGCCCTTTAAATTAGAAAAATCTTACGGAAATTATTATAGTTTAGTCACAGACATAGTCTTGGATAGGGAACAGGTTCCTAGCTACAACATCACAGTGACCGCCACTGACCGGGGAACCCCGCCCCTGTCCACGGAAACTCACATCTCGCTGAACGTGGCAGACACGAACGACAACCCGCCGGTCTTCCCTCAGGCCTCCTATTCCACCTATATCCCAGAGAACAATCCCAGAGGCGCTTCCCTCGTCTCTATGACCGCCCACGACCCCGACTGTGAGGAGAACGCCCAGATCACTTATTCCCTGGCTGAGGACACCATCCAAGGGGCGCCCCTATCGTCCTACGTGTCCATCAACTCTAACACTGGGGTACTGTACGCGCTGCACTCCTTCGACTACGAGCAGTTCCAGGACTTGCAAGTAAAAGTGATGGCGCGGGACAACGGGGACCCGCCCCTCAGCAGCAATGTGTCACTGAGCCTGTTCGTGCTGGACCAGAACGACAACGCTCCCGAGATCCTATACCCCACCCTCCCCACAGACGGTTCCACCGGAGTGGAGCTGGCGCCCCGCTCCGCGGAGCCCGGCTACCTGGTGACCAAGGTGGTGGCGGTGGACAGGGACTCGGGCCAGAACGCCTGGCTGTCCTACCGACTGCTCAAGGCCAGCGAGCCTGGACTCTTCACCGTGGGGCTGCACACGGGCGAGGTGCGCACGGCGCGGGCCCTGCTGGACAGAGACGCGCTCAAGCAGAGCCTCGTGGTGGCCGTCCAGGACCACGGCCAGCCCCCTCTCTCGGCCACCGTCACACTCACTGTGGCCGTGGCCGACAGGATCCCCGACATCCTAGCCGACCTGGGCAGCCTCGAGCCTTCCGCCAAACCCAATGATTCGGACCTCACTCTGTACTTAGTGGTGTCGGTGGCCGCAGTCTCTTGCGTCTTTCTGGCCTTCGTCATCGTGCTGCTGGCGCTCAGGCTGCGGCGCTGGCACAAATCACGCCTGCTGCAGGCTTCGGAAGGCGGGATGGCAGGCGGGCCCAGCTCGCACTTTGTGGGCGTGGACGGGGTTCGGGCTTTCCTGCAGACCTATTCCCACGAGGTCTCCCTCACCGCGGACTCGCGGAAGAGTCATCTGATCTTCCCCCAGCCCAACTACGCTGACACGCTCATCAGCCAGGAGAGCTGTGAGAAAAAAGATTTTCTATCAGCACCCCAGTCCTTACTTGAAGACAAAAAGGAACCATTTTCTCAGGTAAACTTTTGTATAAGCCATCTAGATAATAATTCTTGATTTTACTTACTTGCGTTCACTCTTTACTACAGATAGTTCTTCTAACCCACGTATCTTTGTAGCTTTTTGTTACAAGTCCTGGAAAATCACGATTAAATGAGTCTACACGTTCATATGCAGGGATATTTATAATTGTTCTTGCATTGAAAAGGAGACTGTGATCATAATGTAGGTGGTTGGGTTGAAGGTATGTGTGAGATGCCATCTCTGTTTGGAAAGAACACTGCATTAGAAACAGGGAGATCTAGCTTCTAACATTCTCTTACTTGCCTCTGGGCTAAGCCCATAAGATGATGGGTTTGCCGTCATCTTATCTGGAAGGGTTTGATTAGAAAAGTCTCACCAATATTTAAATGACTAGTACTATTTTCAATTTTTCTTTTTATAAATATCTGCTAATTCGCCCCTGAATTTAATGTAGATGTCATCTATCAGGACACTGTGACATTTTGTTTGGGGACATTTGAAGAGGTAAAGATTGTCTAAAGTAGTGGTTTTAGTTGTGTTCACATATGATTATAGAAATTTCTGCTGGGGGGGTGGTGGCTCATGCCTGTAATCCCAGCACTTTGGGAGGCTGAGGCAGGTGGATCATGAGGTCAGGAGTTTGACACCAGCCTGGCCAATGTGGTGAAACTCCATCTCTACTAAAAATACAAAAATTAGCTGGGTGTGGTGGCATGCTCCTGTAGTCCCAGCTACTTGAGAGGTTGAGGCAGAAGAATTGCTTGAACTTGGGAGGCAGAGGTTGCAGTGAGCTGAGATCATGCCACTGCACTCCAACCTGGGTGACAGAGTGAGACTCTGTCTCAAAAAAAAAAAAAAAAATTGTAGAAATCTGTATAAGCTGTAATTTTAAATTATTGTTGAATATCTTAGCCCTTTGTTCTATCTTTATTATCAGATATTTTTGGTTTTGAGATGGGGTCTTGCTGGAGTGCAGTGGTGTGATCATGGCTCACTGCAGCCTCTACCCCCTGAGCTCAAGTAGTCCTCCCACCTCAGCCTCCCAAAGTGCTGATATTACAGGCATGAGCTGTGGTGCCTGTACTGAAGTATACATATATTTAAGTAATTTATGGAGTAACAAAATGATCAACAGAAAATTTATCATGCAACTTGAGAAATAGTTTTGAAGATTCCTGACTTATGTATTATACCTGTATGAAATTGACTAACAAAAATTAAGTGTATATCCTATTTTAATATGTGTTATCTCTACAGAAGGAAAAAAAAATGTATGGTAGGGGAGTAAGTCCATGCTTCGATATATTTACTCTGCTTCAATAAAATACAAAGATACATAAAATGTAAGAAGAGGAAAGCAAAAGCAAAGTGGTGAGCTGGTCTAAAGCCATGTGAGTTATAGTCTTGGACTTAAAAGCAGAAATTGAAGGTTAGGAAACTGACTCCAGCAATGTACTAGGTACAAGTGCTTCCGACTAGATAAATGACCTGGACCACGCTTACCATCTGAATCCAAAATAAGTAATGAGGGCCTTTGGCTGGTTAAAAAGGGATAGAAAGATGCATTAACATGCTGTCTAGCTGTGAGCAGTGGCTCACATCTGTAATAACAACAGTTTGAAAGGCTGAGGCTGAAGGATCCTTTGAGCCCTGGAGTTCGAGACCAGTCAGACAGGTACTTTGGAATTTGCTAGCCCCAGCTACACGGGGCGGGGCGAGTGCTGACTTGGGAGGATCTCTTAAGCCCAGGAAGTCAAGGCTTCAGCGAACGGTGATTGCACCACTGCACTCTAGCCTGGGTGACAGAGCGACACCATGTTACATAAATACATACATACATGCATAAAAATAAGAAAAAAATAATAAAAGCTGCCTACCAATTCCTGTGGTTATAACTTTTTTTTGTAAGCTGTGTAGACCAAGTAAGAGAGATAGACACGGATGCTGGCTAAAGACAGTGAACAACAAGTCTTTCAGATGTGAGCTGTGGTATCCAGAATATTACTGCTGGACATCATTAAAGGGTCATTAAGAGACCTAGTTATGGCCTGGGACCTGGGGTCAGATAGAAACTATTCCAAAACCATTAGAAATGAGCACTGAACCCAGGAGGGAAGGAGAGAAGGCGATTGTGTAGAACAGAAACAAACAAACAAACAAACAAAACCAAAAAACTAAAACTAAAACAAATAAAAGCTCTTCCACTAAAAATAACTGTACAAACCAAAATTTCAAAACACCTTTGTCTTGTAGAATTTATTGTTGCCAGCAAGAAGCTTTCTTTCAACCCATTGTTATTTTTTAAAGTAATCTCTGTTTTCTCTCTGATAATTTTTGAAGACTTTCTCTCATTCTTGCTGTATGTCTGTTGCATTTTTATTTTTACTTTTTGCTTGGTACCAAGAGTATACTCTCAGTTGATAACTAAGTTATCTCAGTTCTGGACTTTCTCAGCTCTTATAATTTTAATTT
This sequence comes from Cacajao melanocephalus, assembly GCA_963573385.1. Classification (NCBI taxonomy): domain Eukaryota; kingdom Metazoa; phylum Chordata; class Mammalia; order Primates; family Pitheciidae; genus Cacajao; species Cacajao melanocephalus. Next base: position 6,813 of record CAUYLG010077138.1, on the reverse strand, counting down.
TTTTCTGTTTATATATAAATGAGCTACATTTACCTATTAAAGGACAAAGATTAAAAAATAGGTTGATTTTTAAAATCTGTATTCTAAGAAAACACATGCTTAAAATAAAAATACACAGAAGCAGTGAAACTAAATGTCTATGTACACACACACACACACAAAGAAAGCAGTCATGTTAATATTAATATAACAACAAGGTAGTATTTTTTTCTGATAAAATAGATAAAATATTTAATGGTTTAAAATTAAATTTCAAAAATAAAACCATATAATACAAAAAAGGTGAATATATATACATATGCATATATATTTACATAAACACACACATATAGTGAACTTTGGTACGGATAACACCACTAGACAAAAACAATTAAAGAAAAGATAGAAAAAATGAATACACTACCAGGCATGTTGGCTCATGCCTGTAATCCCAGCACTCTGGGAGGCCGAGGCGGGTGGATCACCTGAGGTCAGGAGATCAAGCCCATAATGGCCAACATGGTGAAAATGCTTCTCTACTAAAAATACAAAAATTAGCTGGGTGTGGTGGCAAGCGCCTGTAGTACCAGCTACTCGTAAGGCTGAGGCAGGAGAATTGCTTGAACCCAGGAGATGGAGGTTGCAGTGAGCCGAGATCATGCCACTGCACTCCAGCTCCAGCCTGGTGACAGAGTGAGACTCCATCTCAAAAAAAAAAAAAAAAAAAAAATTAGCCAGGCGTGGAAGTGGATGCCTGTAATTCCAGCTACTTGGGAGGATGAGGCAGGAGAATCTCTTCAACCCAGGAGGTGGAGGTTGCAGTAAGCCAAGATTGCACCATTGCACTCCAGCCTGGGCAACAAGAGAAAAACTCTGTCTCAAAAAATGAAAAATGAATACAAAAAAAGACTATAAACAAATAGCAATAAATACAAAAAGAATTATCCAAAATTTGGAGATGTGGCAAAATTATTGCTTGCCCTTTCTTATTTCTGTTTAATTATATATATATATATATATATTTTTTTTTAAGAGATGGGATCCCGCTATGTTGCCCAGGCTGGAGTACAGTGGCTATTCACAGGCACGATCCCACTACTCATCAGCGTGGGAGTTTTGACCTGTTCTGTTTCTTCCCTGGGTAGGTTCACCCCTCTTTAGGCAACCTGGTGGTCCCCCGCTCCCTGGAGGTCACCATATCGATGCCGAACTTAGTGTGGACACCCCATTGGCATAGCGCACTGCAGCCCAGAGCTCCTGGGCTCAAGAGATCCTCCCATCTCAGCCTCCTGAGTAGCTGGGACTACAGGCACGCGCCACCACGCCTGGCTTGAGCAAAGTAGTATTTAAGGCAACAAATACAAATTGTGATTTTAAAAAATGAACTGATTATAGTGGTAAAAAGAACAGATGATAGAAAGGTTATAAAAATATGAGCTTCTATTACCAAAAATATAGCTTAGAAAATACCAGAAGATTTTAACGTAATTCCATAAGAAATAATAGACCCCAGAGGCAGAAAATTAGTCAACATAAAGAAGATTTGAACAACACAATCCATAAGCTTGGTCTATTAGGATTCTAATAGATCTGTTCTACACACAACAAATATGGAATAGCCATCCTTGGACAGATAGAAAATCTACAACAGTTTATTACCTAGTTATCATAAAAAAGGGCTCAGAAAATCCTAAAATACGAATAATAAATATGCTTTATAGCACATACTTAAATCACAAAGCAAACATTTAAAAATAGAAAAGGGGAAAAATGTTTGGATATTTACCTCTACATCCTTAAATAACTCTTGGATTTCAAAAATCACAATGACAGTGAAAACTACTCAGAAAAGAAGGACTTAAATATTATTTATTTAAAATTGTGAGATGCAGCTAAAACTAATTAGGAGTAAATTTATAGACAAATGCAATAATTTTTAAAAAGTAAACAAAATTATTTAAAATACATACATTTAGCTTGCCATTCAAGAGGATAAAAAACATATAATGAGTATAAACTAAAATAAAATGAAAGAAAAAATAACGAAGAGATACATCTTTGAAATGCAACCAAGGAAGGACTCTGAGGATGAAGTAATGGAAGCAGACAATAAATGTCATAATAAAACCAGTGGGGAGAAAATGAAAATTCTGTCAAGTCTAATGTTAAGACGCATGTAAGAGAGCCAGGCACGGTGGGGCACCTATAATCCCAGCTGCTGAGTAGGCTGAGGCAGTAGGATTGCTTGAATCCAGGAGTTTGAATACAGCCTGGCCAGTATAACAAGACCCATTCTCTATGAAACAAAACAAACACAAACATAAAAATGAAAAACAAAAGCAAAATATACCATGATAGTTCTACAAGAAAGCATGGTGAGTTGATATCAGTTCTTTACAATACATTTTTCTTCAGTGTTCTCTGAGGAATGGATGAAAGTAAAATTGAAAAAATTTCAACCAGGAAGGAGCCAAAAGGCAAACAGACTAAAATGTCACCAGAAATGGGCAATTCCACTTATACCACATACAAAAATTAATGCAAATTGATCAAAGAGGCAAAATTCAGAAGCAGCAAAACCCTTTTACCTGTTATGTTTAAGAACTAAAACTATACATCTCTTAGAAGAAAACAGGAGGAAACTTTCATAACATTGATTTTGGCAATAATTTCTTGGATATGACACCAAAAGCAGAAGCAACAAAAGAAAAATTTGGTATACTGGACTTTATCACAATTAAAAACTATTGCGCAGCAAAGAACAACATCCATAGAGTGAAAAGGAAGCTCACATAGTGAGAGACAATACTTCCAAATAATGTATCTAAGAATGGATATCCAGAATAAAGAACTCCCGCAACTCAACAACAAAAAATCTCAAGCAATTGGATGTTGAAATGAGCAAAGGACTTGAATAGACATTTCTCCAAAGATGATATGCAAACGGCCAAAAGTGTATGAAAAGATACTCAACATCACTAGTCATTAGGGAAATTCAAATCATAATGAGATACTACTTCACATTCATTAGAATTGCTGTCATAAAAGAAAAGAAGTGTTAACAATATGGAGAAATTGGAATTTGTGTGCATTGCTGGTGAATATAAAATGATACATCTGCTGTGGAAAATGATATGGTGAGTTCTCAAATATTTAAACATAAGATTACCACGTGATCTAGCAATTCTGCTCTGGTTATTACCCAAAAGAAGTGAAAGTAGGGACTTCAACAGATATTTGAACGCCCATGTTTATGGCAACATTAGTCACAATAGTTGAAAGGTGGAAGTAACCCAAGTGTCCATTGACAGATGAATGAGTAAACAAAAAGTGGTTCACACATACAATGGGCTATTAGCCTTAAAAAGGAAGGAAATTCTGTTACATGCTACAATATCGAGGAACCTCAAAGACTTTATGTCAAGGGAAATAACCCTGTCACAAAAGGACATTTACTGTATGATTCCTCATGTATGAAGTTCCTAGAGTAGTCAGATTCATAAACACAAAAGGTAGAATGGTAGGTGCCAGGACCTGGGTGAAAGGTAATGGGGAGTTACTATTTAATAAGTACGGAATTTCAGCTGGGGAGGATGAAAAAGTTCTGGAGATGGATGGTGGTAGTGGTCACACCAGAATATAATTGAATTTAATTATAGTATAATTAAATTATACTATAATTAATTTGAATGCATTTAATGTCACAGAATTGTATGCTTGACATTGGTCAAAATGGTAAAGATGAAACAGGAGTAAGAAGACATCCACTGCATTGTATTTTACACCCTTGGAAAATGAGTATCAGAAAAAGAACTTGGCAACTTCAGACAATTTTGAGGACTGATTCCTAATGTGGTGAAAAACCCCTTCTGACTCTAGCTTTATTGAATAGACCTGCTTTCCGTGTTAATTCCATGCTGTCTCTCACCTTCAAGCATTTGTTCTGAGGTTCTAGAACACTTCTCCAGCCTTTTTCTTGATTCAATCCTACTTTTTAGGATTCAGCTTCAATTACGCCCTCAAAAAGACTTTTCTGATCCCAAATCTAGACTGGATACCCTTTCTAGGTATTCCTCCATCACCCAGTGTTTTCCATCTCATATCACAGCAGTTGCCATACTCTATTACACTCTCTTTACTTTCTTATGTTCTCCTCCATACTTCATGCTTGAGAGCAGAGCCAGTGTTTATCACGTTCACCATTTCTATCTCCAGCCTCAATTATGCAAAGTGTGAGGCACAAGTATCCAATTAAGTGTCTGATGATTCAATAATTTAAAGGCAGGTTTTTAAGCCATCAACCACAAAATGCAGCTAACGTTTCTTATTTGATCTTACTGCTTCTGACTACACAATAAGAGATGGAAGATGTTTGGAGCAAGGGCAGTGGTGGCATTGATTAATGTCTTGAGCAGTCAACAATACTTTCCTAGCAACTATTATCAAGGTCTTATTCACTTATACTATTCTTATTAATCCTGATAAAAAGATTCCTGCTTTGAAAGATCTATTTCTACGCTATATTAGAGCTGTAAAATTCTTTAAAGCAACTTGAAATTCAACAAAGGCAAACAAACAAGAAGTAACCTAGGTTTTCCTGAGCAAGTGCAGAAATTATTTAGGCCTCTGAGCGTCGCTGTTGACCACCTAAGGAGTAAAAGGCAGCGAGACATCCAATCCAGCAATACGGCTCCCACAGCACAAGGGACTGGAGATTTGGTCCTAGAGCTTCAGGGTACCAAAGAAATTCAGTCGAACAGCCCACCAGTTCTCTCCATAGGGACCTGGGTCCCGTGAATGCTGGTCATCACACACCCTGAGGAATAAAGATTGGAATACGCACTGGATGCTGGAAGTTGACTCGGAGAAAACTGCGACATGAAGGAAATGGCGGCTCTGCAAAAGTTGCCACACTGCAGAACGCTGGTCCTGCTGTGCTTCCTTTCGGCGACCCTGTGGGAGGCTAGGGCTGGGCAGATTCGCTATTCTGTGCGGGAAGAGATCGACAGAGGCTCCTTCGTAGGCAACATCGCCAAGGACTTGGGTTTGGAGCCTCTGGCACTGGCAGAGCGGGGAGTCCGCATCGTCTCCAGAGGTAGGACCCAGCTCTTTGCTCTGAACCCGCGAAGTGGCAGCTTGATCACTGCGAACAGGATAGACCGGGAGGAGCTCTGCGGTCAGAGCGCGCCGTGTCTGTTGAATTTTAACATCCTGCTGGAAGATAAATTGACTATTTATTCAGTAGAGGTGGAAATAACAGATATTAACGATAATGCCCCTCGCTTTGGAGTAGAGGAACTGGAGCTAAAAATCAGTGAAACCACTACGCCAGGATTCAGGATTCCTCTTAAGAGTGCGCATGATGCGGACGTAGGTGAGAACACCCTTCAGAAGTACGCACTCAACCCAAATGACTTCTTCTCCCTGGACGTGCGAAGCGGAGTTGATGGGAACAAGTACCCAGAACTGGTGCTGGAGCGCGCTTTGGACCGCGAGGAAGAAGCTGTTCACCACCTCGTTCTCGTAGCTTCCGATAGGGGTGATCCAGTGCTATCTGGCACCTCCCGCATCTGCGTAAAGGTCCTGGATGCGAATGACAACGCGCCTGTTTTTACACAGCCCGAGTACCGCGTAAGCGTTCCGGAGAATACGCCCGTGGACACTCGGATACTCACAGTGACTGCCACTGACGCAGATGAGGGCTACAACGCTCAAGTGGCATATTTTCTAGAGAAAAGCCTTGGAGAAACCTCAGAGGTATTTGAGCTTAAGTCAACATCTGGAGATCTGACAATCATAAAAGATCTGGATTATGAGGATGCTACATCCCATGAAATTGATATTGAAGCTCAGGATGGTCCGGGCCTTCTGACCAGAACGAAGGTTATCGTCACAGTTCTGGACGTGAATGACAATGCTCCAGAATTTTACATGACATCTGCTAGTAGCTCAGTTTCTGAAGACTCTCCTCCAGGAACCATAATTGGGCTTTTTAATGTACATGATAGAGACTCTGGACAGAATGCCTTCATCACCTGTTCACTCCCTGATAATCTTCCTTTTAAGTTAGAAAAGTCAGTGGACAATTACTACCGATTGGTTACAACCAAAGCCCTTGACAGGGAACAATTTTCCTTTTACAACATCACTCTAACCGCTAAAGATGAAGGGAACCCCTCCCTGTCCACCGATGCTCACATTTTGCTACAGGTGGCAGACATCAACGACAACGCGCCCGCCTTCTCCCGCACATCCTACTCCGCCTACATTCCCGAAAACAACCCCAGAGGAGCCTCCATCTTCTCAGTGACCGCCCATGACCTCGACAGCAACAACAATGCTCACATAACTTACTCTTTCGTGGAGGACACCATTCAGGGGGCACCCTTATCCTCTTACATCTCTATCAACTCTGACACTGGGGTCCTCTATGCACTGCGATCCTTTGATTATGAGCAGTTCCGAGACTTGCAACTGTGGGTGATAGCGCGGGACAGCGGGAACCCTCCACTCAGTAGCAATGTATCATTAAGCCTGTTCGTGCTGGACCAGAACGACAATGCGCCAGAGATCCTGTACCCCGCCCTCCCCACAGACGGTTCCACTGGGGTGGAGCTGGCGCCCCGCTCTGCAGAACCCGGCTACCTGGTGACCAAGGTGGTGGCAGTGGACAGAGACTCGGGCCAGAACGCTTGGTTGTCCTACCGCCTGCTCAAGGCCAGCGAGCCGGGACTCTTCGCGGTGGGGCTGCACACGGGCGAGGTGCGCACGGCGCGGGCCCTGCTGGACAGAGACGCGCTCAAGCAGAGCCTCGTGGTGGCCGTCCAGGACCAC
>CAUYLG010077137.1:0-132951 GCA_963573385.1 Cacajao melanocephalus | reverse complement strand
CTGGGTTCAAGCAATTCTCCTGCCTCAGCCTCCCGAGTAGCTGGGACTACAGGTGTGTGCCACCATGCCCAGCTAATTTTTGTGTTTTTAGTAGAGATGGGGTTTCACCGTGTTGACCAGGATGGTCTCCATCTCTTGATCTCATGATCCACCCACTGCGGCCTCCCAAAGTGCTGGGATTATAGGCGTGAGCCACCGCCCTGGCCTGTTTTGTTCTTTTAAATAAAATTACATTGAACTCTTTGTGCATTTAAAAAAATAAAATGCAGATTTCTGGACCCTGTAACTTTTCTATTCGTTTTAACACATCATATTAAGAATGCTGTTTAGGCTGGGCATGGTGCCTGTTATCCCAGCACTTAGGGAGGCCGAGGCGGGTGGATCACCTGAGGTCAGGACTTCGAGACCAACCTGGCCAACATGTCCGACATGCAGTGGCATGTGCCTATAGTCCCAGCCACTCCAGAGGCTGAGGTGGGAGAATCACTTGAACTTGGGAGGCGGAGATTGCGAAGAGCGCCACTGCACTCCAGCCTGGGCAACAGTGAGACTCCGTCTCAAAAAAAAAAAAAAGAATGGTGTTTAACACCAGTTGCGGTGGCTCCCGCCTGTAATCCCAGCACTCTGAAGGCCGAAGTAGGCAGATCACTTGAAGCCAGGAGTTTGAGACCAGGCTGGCCAACATAGCAAAACCTTGTCTTTACTAAAAACACAAAGAATTAGCCAGCATCCTGGCGCATGCCTGTAATCCCAGCTACTTGGGAGGCTGAGGCATGAGAATCACTTGAACCCCGGAGGTGGAAGTTGCAGTGAGCGGATATTGGACCACTGTACTCCAGCCTGGGTGACAGATTGACTCTGTCTCAAAAAAAAAAAATAGTGTTTAAGCTGGGTGCAGTGGTGCATGCCTGTAGTCCCCTCTATTTAAGAGGCTGAGGTGGGAGGATCTCTTCTACCCTGGAGTTCGAGACCAGCCTGGGCAAGACATATTAATAGCAAGACCCCATCCCAAGGGACAAAACAAAAAGAATGGTCTTTAAATATTTACCAGAGGAAAATGGAAGGAGTGTATTCTTGATAAGACATGGACTCTACGTGACATTAAAAATTCCTCTGAGCACTGAGTCTTACATCATCTTTATGTAACATAAATGTCTGACATCCCACCACCTGTGGCCACAGGGGAGGTTGTACCTTATTTTGATGCTCAACATCCAATGTCACAACTCTCCACTGGCTTCATCATAAGAAATGATTTTGCCTCAGATTCTCCCAGCCTTCTGCAGGATTCTAGGGACCACAGTGCTTCCCAAGTGCCCACACTCTCTTAGCTGCAGTCGCCACAAAGCATTTGCTGTCTCCTTCCCGTCTTGGTTCCTTTAGGTCCACAGCTGCTGCCTACACCGTTTCTGGCAGAAGCCTCACCACGACCCCTGCCCTCCTGGCCATGAGCTGTTCCAGGATGCTGCCTTTGGGTCCTGCCAAATTTCCAGTCCTAGGAGCATTAGATTTGACTTGGCTTTCATGCAGAGTTGAGGCAAATGCCTGCCCCTCAACTCTTCCTCCTGTACTGCACATTTAATCAACATACTATTAATTTAGAAGTGTCAGGAGCTTCTTCCCATGGCTGGAGGTAACGTGTGTATCTCACCTTTGCGGAGGCTGGAAAGGTGCTGAATGAGAGGTGAGAGCTGGGTTTCACATCCTAGGGTAGAAGCTCCTTCTGGGCTTGGGGCACGCTGTCCTTCATTCTCACTGAGGATCTACTCTTGTCCCATTGTGGAAGGCTTGACCCAGGGAAGGAAAGCAAATCAAGATGCTTCAGACTGTGATGCCAGAATTATTTTTCAAATATGTAAGCTAGGTATATTTTAGCAGCTCTGTAATTTTGCAGATATATTTTTTAAAGTATATATATATATTTTTTTGTTTCTTTGTTCGTTTTGGGAGGGAGTCTTGCTCAGTTGCCCAGGCTAGAGTGCAGTGGGGTGATCTGGGCTCACTGCAACCTCTGCCACCTGGGTTCAAGCGATTCTCCTGCCTCAGCCTCCCAAGTAGCTGAGATTACAGGCATGTACCACCACGCCCAGCTAATTTTTTGTATGTTTAGTAGAGACAAGGTTTTATCATGTTGACCAGGCTGGTCTCAAACTCCCAAGCTCGAGTGATCTGCTTGCCTCGGCCTCCCAAGGTACTGGGATTACAGGTGTGAGCCACCGTGCCCAGACTACAGTATGTATTTAACTGGAATGTCCCTGAAAATTGTTGGAATTTTTTGGGAAGGGGGTCTGTGTGTTGTTGTTGGAGGGAACAGTGTGTGTGTGTGTGTGTGTATGTGTGTGTGTGTGTGTGTGATTTTTGCTCAGGTATTTTCTTCTGGGATATCATAAGTCCAGACCTGCTGAGATCCCACACATGATGTCACTTAAGAATAATAACTCATGGCTGGGCGTGGTGGCTCATGCCTGTAATCCCAGCACTTTGGGAGGTTGAGGCAGGTGGATCATGAAGTCAGGAGTTTGAAACCAGCCTGGACAACATGGTGAAACCTCATCTCTACTAAAAATATAAAATTAGATGGGCATGGTGGCGTGCTCCTGTAATCTCAGCTACTTGGGAGGCTGAGGCAGGAGAATTGCTTGAAATAGGAAGGCAGAGGTTTCAGTGAGCCAAGATTGAGCCACTGCACTCCAGCCTGGGCAACAAGAGCAAAACTCTGTCTCAAAAAAAAAATAATAATAACTCAGACTGGGAGAAATATACTCTCAGCTCTTACAACTGCCTCGCCTGGGCCATAAAGAACCACACGACAACATGTAGAAAGGGCTATTTCCCACCTTTGATTGACCTACAGTGGAAAAAGAGGCAGCCTTGCAGGTACTGAGGGGGGGCCCAGGGTCTAGCAGGGGGCTTACACTCTGGAAAGAGTGATGCTTCGACCCCAGGGAGGCCGGGGGCTAAGCTGGGGACTTCCTAGCTCTAGGAGCAATGATATATGACACTGAATTTTGAGTTTTTGTTTTCTGCATGGTAATCCCTTTTAGTCTCAAGACATCAGTAAAGTTGAATCTTTGGGACAGCTTGGAGTTAGCAACACTTTAGAGCCAGGCCCATCCAGTGCTTGAGAGCACGGTCCCGTTACTGTCACCAGCTGGCAAGGGGTGGCAACAGAGGAGCAGCAAAGAGAAGCAACAGCCAGGAGGAATGCATGCAGCATGTACGGATCCCTCACAGAGGTTCAGAAACAGTCGGGGAGGGAGCCCAGGCAGGTTGGACTGTCTGCAGAGAGGCAGACAGGAACCAGAGCGAGTTGGGTGGGAAGGTTGGCCACTCCCTGCCCGCCATCACCAAGCCTGGGGAACTTGGGCATCTTCAGTTACGCTTTTTTTTGAGACAAGTTCTCTCTGTTGCCTAGGCTGGAGTGCAGTGGCATGATCATGGCTCACGACAGCCTCCAACTTTTGAGCTCAAGCCATCCTCTGCCTCAGCCTCTTAAGTAGCTAGGCCTACAGGTGTGTGCCACCATGCCCTGCTAATTTTTAAATTTTTTTGTAGAGATAGGGTCTCGCTATGCTGCCTGGGTTGGTCTTGAATTCCTGGCTTCAAGTGATCCTCCTGCCTCGGCCTCCCAAAGTACTGGGATTACAGGCATGAGGTGCTGTGCCTAGCCCACCCCCTTTCTTTGAGTTTCAAAACAGCTCTGTTGCTGCTTAGCATCCTACAAAGCCTTCAAGTCCTATTTCATCATTTTCTGGCCATCATCTCTTTTCCTGAATCTCATAGTAATCAACTGCATCTATTTCTAGCCCTCTGAGAACAGTCCAAGGGCCCAAGAAGGGAATGACTGCAGTGCCTGACTCTTCCTTCCCCTCTACTCTCTACCCTCCCATGGGCTTACTCAAAACTCCCCCTTCCTCTCCTGGTTACAGAACAAAAGTTTTTGTGCACATAAATGGACCAACATAGAGTCAGCTGTACCCCAGCTCAGCCAGCCCACAATGTTCTGTTGCACTTATTCCTTGCTCTCAGATGGAATCTCCTTGATGGTATCAAGCGGAATTGTTAGGGCAGCTTGTCCTTCATCACCTTTCAACAGGGCACACCTTTCTGCCTAGGCTATGTGAAGAAGAGAGGCCCTTCTGTTGCATTTTTTGAGGCATATCACAGGGACCCACCCTGTCCATCATCTGTCCCAGTATATGAATCTTTCCCTCCTCAGTCACTCCTCACCTAAGTACCAGGCGCTGTTGCCCAGTGTGTCCAGGCCACTCCTAGCTCTGGGGTTCCCAACTTCCACTACTCTGGAATCCTGAGAGCAGTCAAACGCCAGTCTCCGGATTCCTGCTGGTCGCCTTAGATACAAATTCCCAGCTCTCCCGTCTCCTCCCATCCTCTCATCCCATGATGCGCTACATTTTCTCCCCAACCATCCTTGCTGTTTCCTTGTTTCTTCTGGAAATCCTCATCCATCACAAATAAATTCCATCATGTTCTAAACTATTAACTCATTTTATTCAATCAACAATATAGGCCAGGCATGGTGGCTTATGCCTGTAATCCCAGCACTTTGGGAGGCTGAGGCAGGCGGATCACCTGAGGCCAGGAGTTCAAGACCAGCCTGACCAACATGATGAAACCCCATCTCTACTAAAAATACAAAAAAATTAGCTGGTCATGGTGGCACACACTATAATTCCAGCTACTCGGGAGGCTGAAGCACAAGAATCGCTTGGATCTGGGAAGCTGAGGCTGCAGTGAGCCGAGATTGCATCACTGCACTCCAGCCTAGGTGACAGAGCGAGACTCCGTCTAAAAAAAAAAAATCAGTATTTATTTTAAAGGTTCGTAATATGCCAGGCATTGTTCTATGCATTGAGAACGCAGTGATGAATAAGGTAAACAGGTGTCTGCTCAGGTGCTTGTAGTGTAGTGGAGGACAAATAAAAACAAGCGAGAAAATGGAAACACGTAAGTAAAGTACATCCTTTCCATGAGGACAAGTACTTTGATAATGAAACTGTGTGCCAGAGGCAGAGAACGGGTGCGTCTTTAGATAATGCGGTTCAAGAGGCTCTCTCTGAGAATGCCATATTTACTAAAGGTCTGAATGACAGGAAGAGCCCAGCCATGGGGCAGTTGCAGGTTGAAGAACAACTCTATAGATGGGTAACACTATGAACTCATGATCGCTGCCCTGGATGTGTGCATAGAACATCCCGGCAATCCTCTTAGGTATTTGGTCAGGCTCCCTCACCTGCATTGCTCATTGGCTGTTCCAAAACTTTTCCACCCTATTCAAGGGCATATCTCATTCCTCCCTTCTTCTTGCTCAACACCCCAGTTTGCCTTTTACGTTACAGAGAAACTTGAGAGTTTCAGGGGAACTTCCTCCACATCCCACCTCCCCGTACCTGCAGGTTCACCACGATCCCATATTTTCCCTTCCTTCCCATCTCAGAAACATCCCTTCGTCTCCATATTCTCATGTTCTGCCTTCACCTCTTCCCATTTCCTCAGGCTGTGACCAGCCCTCTCCTATAATTTCAACTTCTGGCTGGGTGCGGTGGCTCATGCCTGTAATCCCAGCACTTTGGGAGGCCAAGGCAGGTGGATCACCCCAAGGTCGGGATTTTGAGACCAGCCTGGCCAACATGGTGAAACCCCATCTCTATTAAAAATACAAAAATTAGCTGACTGTGGTGGTATGCACCTGTAATCCCAGGTACTCAGGAAGCTGAGGCAGAAGAATCGTTTGAACCTGGGAAGCAGAGGTTGCAGTGAGCCAAGATAGTGCCACTGCATTCCAGCCTGGGCAACAGAGTACGACTCTGTCTCAAAGAAAGAAAAATATTTTCAACTTCTTTTATGCTGTCATCCTCCACTCAGCATAAAAGAAATGCTCACATCTCTCTTTTAACAGAAATGCTTTCTTCACTCTCACAAACTGCTAATGGTCATTTTGGCTAATATAAAAGTCACAGTAATATCAAGATATTCAACACGTATTTTGCAATACAATTCAAAGGTCTTAGACTTTTGCCTAAATTTTGATTCAGGAATTCTACTTCTGGAATTGATCATGAATGTGCTCAAAGATGTAGTGACAAAGAGGGTCATGCTTGCTCTGTTTATAATACGAAAAGCTGTAAAACCATTATGTTCAATAAATATGGGGAATTATTTAAATAAAATATATAGGCATGGCCGGGCACCATGGCTCATGCTTGTAATCCCAGCACTTTGGGATGCTGAGGCAGGCGGATTACCTGAGGTCAGGAGTTTGAGACTAGCCTGCTTAACATGGTGAAACCCCATTTCTACTAAAAATACAAAAAATTAGCTGGGTGGGTTGGTGGACACCTGTAATCCCAGCTACTCAGGAGACTGAGGCAGGAGAATCACTTGAACCTGGGAGGCAGAGGTTGCAGTGAGTCGACATTGAACCATTGCACTCCAACTTGGGCAACAAGAGTGAAACAACTCTGTCTCAAAAAAAAGAAAAAGTAGATATATAATAGAGCATTATCTGCTACCATTAAAGGTGCTGTTGTAGGAAAGACAATTATGACATGAAAAATTATTCACGATTTATAAAAATACAAAAAGTGGTCAACAAAATGATATGAAAACCATGATACCATTTAAAAAATATGTTTCGGTTTTTAAAAAGACTGTAAGTATATTGTGTATACCAAAATGTTAACAGCAATTATCTAAGGGGAGAAGACATTATGTAAGGTAGCTTATACTTGCTTTTTTTTAGACGGAGTCTCACTCTTGTCACCCAGGCTGGAGTGCAGTGCGTGATCTTGACTCACTGCAACCTCTGCCTCCCGGTTCGAGCGATTCTTCTGCCTTAGCATCCTGAGTAGCTGGGATTACAGGCCTATGCCACCACGCCCAGCTAATTTTTCTATTTTCAGTAGAGACAGGATTTTGCCATGTTGGCCAGGCTGGTCTCGAACTCAGATGACCGCCCGCCTCAGCCTCCCAAAGTGCTGGGATTACAGGCATAAGCCACCATGACCAGCCAAAAGTAACTTATACTTTCCTGCTTAACTGTGTATAGTACTCTACATTTTTATTGTTGTTTTTTGAGATGGGGTCTTGCTCTGTCGCCCAGGCTAGAGTGCAGTGGGGTGATCATGGTTCACTACCACCTCAATTTCCTGGGCTCAGGTAATTCTCCCACCTCAGCCTCCCAAATAGCTGGGACTACAAACATGCACCACTATGCCTGGCTAATTTTTTTTTTAATTTATTTTTTGTAGACATATGTTCTCACTATGTTGCCTAGGCTGGCCCGGAACTCTTGGGTTCAAGCAATCCTCTTACCTCAGCCTCCCAAAGTGCTAGAATTAGAAGCATGAACCACTGCACCTGGCCAGTATTCTAAATTTTCTATTGTAAGATTATACAGCTTAGTAATGAGAATAAATTTATTTTTATATTTCTTCTTTGTTTCTGAGAATTGTTCATTTTTCTTTTTTTAGGGATAAACTTCTTCAAAGCTTAAGTGGTCCCAGGCAACACTTTCTCCCTCATTCCTCCAATTCTACACAAATTCATCTATTTTTTTAACATTGGGTGTTCTAAGCCATCACCTGTCTTTATTTTTTCTTTTTTCTTTTTTTTTTTTTTTGAGATAGAGTCTCACTCTGTCGCCCTAGGCTGGAGTGTAGTGGCACGATCTCGGCTCACTGAAGCCTCTGCCTCCCGTGTTCCATTGATTCTCCTGCCTCCGGCTCCCGAGTGGCTGGGATTACAAACACGCACAACCAGGACCAGCTAATTTTGGTATTTTTAGTATAGACGGGGTTTCATCATGTTCGCCAGGCTGGCCTCAAACTCCTGACTTCAGGTGATCCACCTACCTCAGCCTCCCAAAGTGCTGAGATTACAGATGTGAGCCACCGTACCTGCCTATTTTTTCTTTATTTTTTATTTTTTTGGGAAGGAATTTTGCTCTGTCTCCCAGGCTAGAGTGCAGTGGCCTGATCATGGCTCACTGTAACCGGGAACTCCTGTGCTCAAGGGATCCTTCCACCGCATCTTCTCAAGTAGCTGGGACTATAGGCATGAGCCACCACACCTGGCTAATTTTTAAATTTTTTGTAGAGATGAGGAGTCACTATATTGCCCAGGATGGTCTCAAACTCCTGGCCTCAAGTGATCCTCCCACCAAAGCCTCCCAAAGTGTTGAAATGATAGCCATGAGCCATTGCACCCAGCCCATCACCTGTCTTTCAAGACATTTGCCTTCCCTCTCAGTAAATGACCTTTCCTCTTACTTCACAGCGAAAATTAAAACTAACAGGTGATAATTCTTTTACCTGTCATGCATCCTTTAGAGTGCTGAAAGCTAGTGGTACAAAGATTAAAAAACATAGCCTCTGGAGCTTTCCATCCCATGAACTTTGGGGATTTGTTTGGACACTGGGAAAGAGATTTTTCCCCCAGCCAATATACATTACATTAATATTTACAGAAGACTTACTGTATAACCTGTTTGGCTAGATGTAAGGATAAGTTTGAATTACATGATTGAAGATGTCTAAAAGTCATAGCAATAAAATTTAGCACAGATACCTGGAAAAGTTTGTATTCAAATGAGAATCCCTAATAGAGCACAGCTTGTGATTGAGTTCTAGCTTGTTACTTGTTACAAAAGTTTACTACTGCATACTTCCTTTGGATGCAGTCATATAACAAATACACCAGCAAATATGAGTAGAGTCTGTGTTCTGTGAAGGCATTGAGATAAGAGACACAATGTCTAATATAATATATCCAAATGTCTATGTTTCAATAGAAAATCTCTCATCATACCAAGAACGAGGAAATTATCAACTGGAATGAGAAAAGATAACCAGGACACACCAACACCAAGATGACACAGATGTTACAATTATCTGACAAAATGCTTTAGGGCAGGTGCAGTGGTTCATACCTGTAATCCCAGCACTTTGGGAGGCGGAGGCAGGCAGATCACTTGAGGTCAGAAGTTTGAGACCAGCCTGGCCAACATGGTGCAACCCCATCTCTACAAATACAAAAATTAGCTGGGTGTGGTGGTGGGTGCCTGAAATCCCAGCTACTCTGGAGGCTGAGACAGGAGAATTGCTTGAACCCAGGAGGCAGAGGTTGCAGTGAGCCCAGATCGCAATCACTGCACTCCAGCCTGGGTGACAGAGCGAGACTCTGTCTCAAAAAAAAAAAAAAAAAAGAAGTAATAGCTGAAATGTCCACAAATTAGGCAAAATACATAAACCTAAAGATTCAGGAAATCTAGAGAACCACAAACAGGATAGACCCAAAGAATCCATACCAGGACACACATCATAGTCAAATTCTGAAAACTGAAGAAAAAGAGAAATATTTTAAAGCAACATGAGAGAAATACACCTTATATATGAGAGAAAAACAATTCCAGTGGCAGGTATCTCATCAGAAACCATGAGACCATAAGGAATTGGCACAGCATTTTTCAAGTTCTGAAAGAAAAGAATTGTGAACCCAGAATTCTATATCCAGTGAACATAGTCTTCAGAAATGAAAGGGAAATCAAGACATCCTCATATGGAACAAAACTAAGAGAATTTGTCACTAGTAGACCTGCTTTTAAAGAATGGCTAAAGAAAGTTCTCTTGGCTGGGTGTAGTGGCTCATGCCTGTAATCTCAGCACTTTGGGAGGCCAAGGCGGGTGAATCACCTGAGGTCAGGAGTTCGAGACCAGCCTGACCAACATAGAGAAACCCCTGTCTCTACTAAAAATACAAAAAAATTAGCTGGGCATGGTGGCATATGCCTGTATTCCCAGCTACCGGGGAGGCTGAGGCAGGAGAATCACTTGAACCCAGCAGGCAGAGGTTGCAGTGAGCCCAGATTGTGCTACTCCAGACTGGGCAACAAGAGCGAAACTCTGAATCAAAAAAAAAAAGAAAAGAAAAGAAAAAAGAAAGTTCACTTAACAGAAAAGAAGTAATAAAAGAACAAATATTGGAATATCAGAAAAGAAAATAATAACATAACAAAAGTAAAAATAAGAGTAAATATAATAGATTTTCCTTTTCTTCTGGGGTTTTCTAAATTGTGTTTGATAGTTAAGGCAAAAATTACAACAATGTCAGATGTGGTTCCAATGCATGAAGATGAAATCGTTAAGACAATTATCCTATAGTGGGGAGGTTAAAGGAATGTAAATGAAGGTAAGGTTTGTACACTTCACTCAAACTAGTAAAATGTTGACATTAGTAGACTGTGATAATGAGTAGTACGGTGACATTTGTAGTAATGGAATAGTTCGATGTTTTGATTGTTACATGAATATCAATTCTAGTTATATGAATCTGATGTGGTAAAATAACCTAGAAACACACACATACACACACACATTGTCCCAATATTAATTTCCTGTTTTTGATATTGTACTATAGTTACAAAAGATGTAGCTATTGAAGGAAATTAGGTGACGGCTACACAGACTTCCCTGTACTATCTTTACAACTTCCTATAAATTTATAATTATTTTAATATAAGGACTTTTTTAAATAAAGTGAACGTAGTACACCATGTTAAAATATGAATGGAAGGCAGTAGATGTTTCTTAAAATGTGGTTATATCTTAATCAAGACTTTCTTAGTTGCAAGTGGCAGAAACCTGAATTCAACCAGTTCAACCACAAATTTATTAACACACATAACTTCATCACTTGGTTTTGCTTCTGTCTGTGGACTGGTTTTTTTTCTTTTCTTTCTCTTTTTTTTTTTTTTTTTTTTTTTTTTAGATGGACACTAGCTATGTAACCCAGGCAGGTGTGCAGTGGCGCAATCTTGGTTCACTACAACCTCCACCTCCTGGGTTCAAGGGATTCTCCTGCCTCAGCCTCCCAAGTAGCTGGGATTACAAGGGTCTGCCATCACACCCAGCTAATTTTTGTATTTTCAGTAGAGACAAGGTTTCACTGTGTTGGCCAAGCCAGTCTCAAACTCCTGACCTCGTGATCCCCTGCCTTGGACTTTCAAAGTGCTGGGATTACAAGCATGAGCCACCACGCTGGACCGGGACTGGTTTCATTTTATCCTGTCAAGCGTCCTCTGAGGAACATGACTAGGGATTAGCAATCTTAGAGCTTAAGATCCAAGAAAAAGGGACTCTCTTCTCTATCTCTCCTAGCATTCAAATGTAACATTGGAGACAGCCAAATGTCTCCACAAACTGGAGAGGACTCCAATTTGCCTGGCTTGGTCACAGACCTATCCCTGGGCCAATCACTATGGCCTGGAGGTGGAGTGTTGTGAGTGACAGCCCTTCCCTTTGCCCCATCCACCAAATGGAATTGGGAAGAAAATGTTGTAATAGAAAAAGGAAGGGATGTTGGCCAGCAAATTCACTAGGAGTCCACTCCAGAGCATCCGGTGTCCTGCAGAGATTACAGAAGTGAGAGAATGGTGAGAGTTTCTCATACAAGTGGAATCATACAGCATTCGTTTATCTGTGACTGGCTTATTTCACTTAACATAGTGTCCTCCGACTTCATTCATGTAGTAGCATGTGACAGAATTTCTTTCCTTTCAAGGCTGAATGATATTTCGTTGTGTGGATATATCACATTTTGCTTAGCCATGCATCCATGGACGGACACTTGGGTTGCTTCCACATTTTATCTATGTGAATAATGCTGCTAAGAACATGGTTGTACAAAAATGTTAGGATTTTAAAAGGAGAGAAAGACCACAAGAGAACATAAAACATCACATAAGGCCATGAACAGCAGCTCACACCTGTACCTTCCCAGCACTTTGGGAGGCTAAGGCGGAAGGACTGCTTGAGGCCAGGAGTTTGATACCAGCCTAGCCAACGTGGTGAAACCCCTTCTCTACAAGAAATATAAAAATTAGCCTGGCATGGTGGCACATGCCTATAGTCCCAGCTACTTGCAGGGTCAAGACAAAAGGATCTCTTGAGTCCGGGAGATCGAGGCTGCCATGAACCTGCCCTGTACCACTGCACCCCAGCCTGGGCGACAAAGTGAGACCCAGCCTCAAAAAAAAAAAAAAAGAGAGAGAGGAGAATGAGAGAGAGGAGGGTAAATAAGAGAAATGAGAAGGGTAGCAGCAGAGCTGGCCAATCATATCTCCTGGGCAAAGCCATTCCAGGTCCTGTGGGTGAACCAACACAGCTTCCAGAATGTATTTGAAATAAGAGTCAAAAGAGCTGCTGAAACTTCAAGAAGTTTTTGTGAAAATTCAAATTCCTATGATAAATTCAGAACCCCCAGCAGGTTGTAGGCAGATGGTAAACATGAGTGATTTAACTGCTAGTTAGAAGGAAAACAAGGTAAAAACCACAGGAAATTGCTTTTACTTCACGGACCCATTTTCAGATAAGACAAGGCTGAATGAGGCAGTCAGAAAAACAACAGGAATAAACCGAAGGGAAGGACATGATGTCATGTGAGCCTTCCGTCATTCAAGAGAACATTTTGAAGGCCATCATCTGGTGATAGAGTTTAATTTTTGCTTCTCATGGCAACTTGTGTCAGAGAAAGAAAATGCTTCTGCATGCAGATCCCACAGTCCTTGGTGAGAAGGCTAGGCTGTGCAATACTCCCATTAAGTGACTTGGTAAGGCGGGAGCAGTGGCATGTGCCTATAGTTCCAGCTACTTGGGAGGCTGAGGCAGGGGGAACACTTGATCCCAGGAGTTTGAGTCCAGCTTGGGTACATAGTGACAGTCTGTCTCTAAAAAACAACAGCCAGGTGTGGTGGCTCATGCCTATAATCCCAGCACTTTGGGAGGCCGAGGCCAGTGGATCACTTGGGGGCAGGAGTTTGAGACCAGCTGGCCAACATGGTGAAACCTCATCTCTAATAAAAAAAAAAAATACCAAAATTAGCCAGATGTGGTGGTGCACACCTGTAATCCCAGCTGCTTGGGAGGCTGAGCCAGGAGAATTGCCTGAACCTGGGAGGTGGAGGTTGCAGTGAGCCAAGATTACACGTCTATACTCCAGCCTGGGCAACAGAGTGAGACTCCGTCTCAAAAAATAAATAAATAAATAAAATGAAAATAAAACAACAAAACACAAAAAAAATATATGTAGAAGAATGGTTCTGCGTGCTTCCTCAAATCTCCCAGGTGTGCCGGGTGTTATTGTTGACATGTAGCTATTAAGCACCTCATCTATAAGAAATAAAAACAGTAACGAGGCCAGGCACAGTGGCTCATGCCTGTAATTCCAGCACTTTGGGACACCGAAGCAGGCAGATCACAAGGTCAGGAGATCGAGACCATCCTGGCCAACATGGTAAAACCCTGTCTCTACTAAAAATACAAAAAGTTAGCCAGGCGTAGTGGCACGCACCTGTAGTCCCAGCTACTCTGGAGGTTGAAGCAGGAGAATCACTTGAACCTGGGAGGCGGAGGTTGCAGTGAGCCGAGATTGCACCACTGCACTCCAGCCTGGGCAACCGAGCGAGACTCTGTCTCAAAAACAAAAGCAGAGACAACAACAACAAAAAACAATAACGAGCAGGACAGAGGTCTCTTCATTTTTGTGTTTTGGTTTTGTTTCGCTCTGACACTCTGTGTTTACAAATACAAGTGTGTATCAAAATTGCCAGCATTTGTTGTGCAGCTACAGGACATCTTGCTAAAACGTTTTATCTCATCGTATCACCACAACAATCCTAGGAAGTGAGTGATATTATTATTGCCACTTACAGAGGACAGTAGGGTGTAGACTCCTGTGCACGCACAGGCCTGACTCCAAAGGCTGCATTCTTCACTCTCTCCCCACGGCTTTCTGCTGAAGAGGAAGCCTCGCTATTGTCCCCAAATACAAGGGAATCTGCTTTCTTGCCTGTACGCAATTGGCACTTTCTTGAGGTGGGAGGATAAGTTAAAGAGGCCTTTGCATGATGCTGTGATGTTCCCTACCAAATATAAGTTAAAGCTCCCAATGACTTGCTGTTGGTTGTCAAAACAGAGATTAACAGTCTGAGTCATGGAGTCATTTATTTCAAATTTGGCTTCTGCGCCCATTGTGAAGTAATTTCAAAAATGGGCCACAGGCGTGGGAACGGCTTGAGTGACGTCACAATTAGGCAACATGATCCCACCCTGCGAGGCTGAGACCTAGATTCAAATGGAGCGCTGGTCTGTTCATCCCTTCTTCGCGACGGTTCAAGTTAGATGAGCTGCTCCCCGATGGTGGTTTTTATCTCTTAGCCGCGCAGCTGCCTGGAGCACTCTCATCTTTCAGGATGAGTTGCCAACTTTCCATTCCGGCCTTCAGAATTAAGACAAAGAATCATCCTCCAAAGTCATGCCAGGCCTGTTATTTTTTTCTCTCTCTCTCCCTTTTGGCATTAGTGTTTTAAATGGAAACCTGATTCACTTGTCACCAAAACACACAAGAGAGTGCTGTATCAGAGGAGCTGGACAAAGCTTGTCTCCTGGTATCCTATTTCAGGGGTGAGCACCCCACCTGCTGAAAAGGGAGCCTCAGAGAGAGGCCAGAGAGGCAGCTCCTTGGCAGGGGGTGGGTGGTGGATGGAATTTCTCTGAAACCCCAAGGGAACATTTTTTATTTTTTTGAGACAAGGTCTTGCTTTGTTGCCCAGACTGGAATGCAGTGGTGTGATCAGAACTCACACTGCAACCTCAACCTCTCAGAGCCAAGTGATCCTCCCACTTTAACCTCCCAAGTAGCTGGGACTACAGGCATGCACCACCAGAATCAGCTAATTTATTTTTTAAGTTTCCTTATAGATTCAAGGTCTCCCTGTGTTGCCCAGGCTGGCGTCAAACTCCTGGCCTCAAGCGATCTTCCCCTGTCGGCCTCTCAAAGTGCTAGGATTACAGGCATGAGCCACAGTACCTGGCCAAAGGGGACATCATTGACCAGACAATGTCCTGAAGCACCGGAGTGCCAGGCCATGTCAGTTCTGTGAGATTCATCCTCTCTAGAATGAAACTGACAGGATTGAGTGATATTAAATCTAACAATATTAAGATTCAAAAAGTCTTTCCCATTGTTTCAACAATCCCATTACTAGGTATCTACTGAAAAGGAAAGAAATCATTGCATCGAAAAGAATCTGCCTGCACTCATATGCTTATGGCAGCACTATTCACAGTAGGAAAAATATAAAATCAACCTAAGTGTCCATCAACACAGGATAAAGAAAATGTGGTATGTAGGCTGGGCACGGTGGCTCACGTTTGTAATCCCAACACTTTGGGAGGCCGAGGCGGGCAGATCACCTGAGGTCAAGAGTTCAAGATCAGCCTCACCAACATGGAGAAACTCCATCTCTACTAAAAATACAAAATTAGCTGGGCATGGTGGCGCATGCCTGTAATCCTAGCTACCCAGGAAGCTGAGGCAGGAGAATTGCGTGAATCCAGGAGGCGGAAGTTACGGCAAGCTGAGATCACACCATTGCCTTCCAGCCTTCGCAACAGGAACAAAACTTCATCCAAAAAAAGAAAAGAAAAGAAAATGTGGTATGTATACACTATGGAATACTATTCAGACTTAAAAAGGAATGAACTCATGACATTTGCAGCACCATGGATGAAACTGGAGGCCATTATCCTAAGTAAAATCACTCAGAAATAGAAAGTCAAATATGACACGTTCTCACTTAGAATTGGAAGCTAAGCAATGGGTAAGTGTGGACATACAGGTGGACTATTACACTGCAGACTCCAAAGGGTGGGAAGGTGGGAAAGGGTGAGGGTCAAAAAATTACCTATTGGGTACAATGTTCACAATTCAGGTAATGGGTTCGCTGAAAACCCAGACTTCACCACTACGCAATATATGCTTGTAAGAAATCTGCACTTGTATCCCCTAAACTTAGAAGAAAAAAAAAAGAGCCTGGGTGTGGTGGCTCACACTTGTAATCCCAGCACTTTGGGAGGCCAAGGCTGTTGGGGGGAAATCACTTGAGGTCAGGAGTTTGAGACTAGCCTGGCCAACATGGTGCAACTCTGTTTCACAAAAATATAAAAATTAGCCAGGCATGGTGGCAGGCACCTGTAATCCCAGCTACTTCGAAGGCTGAGGCAGGAGAATAGCTTGAACCTGGGAGTCGAAGGTTGCAGTGAGCCAACATCGTGCCACTGCACTCCAGCCTGGCCTGCAGAGCGAGTCTCCATCTCAAAAAACAAAAAGAAGACTATAGGTTGAATCATTGGATGCACGTGGATACACAGTATGGAATAATAGACACTGGAGACTATACAACATGGAAGGGTGGGAGGGGGTGAGGGCTGAAAATTACCTATTCAGGCACAATGTTCAGTATTTGAGTGATAGGTACCCAGAAAGCCCTGGCTTCACCACTATGCGATAGATGCATGTAAGAAACCTGCACTTGTAGGCCCTAAGACTATAAAAATAAGCGAAAAAGAATATAGGTTTAAAGATGCAGGCACCGCCTCCTGACAAAAAAAAATCCTCACTGATGTATAAGCATTTGACCTAAGATCCTTTTCTGAGATCAGATTTGGTTGTGGCAGGAACAAAAGGGCACCGATCCCAGAAACAGGAGGCTAGATCAAATTTAGGTCACAACTTACTACTTATCTGGTAAGTTTTGTTTTGTTTTGTTTTAGATGGAGTTTTGCTCTTGTCACGCCCAGGCTGGAGTGCAATGGCGAGATCCTGGCTCGCTGCAACCTCCACCTCCCAGGTTCAAGCACTTCTCCTGCCTCAGCCTCCTTAGTAGTTGAGACGACAGGTGCCCGTCACCATGCCCAGCTAATTTTTTGTATTTTTAGTAGAGATGGGATTTCACTATGTTGGCCAGGTTGGTCTCAAACTCCTGACCTCAGGCGATCCACTCACCTCAGCCTCCCAAAATGTTGGGATTACAGGCATGAGCCACTGCTCCCGGCTCCTGGTAAGTCTTACTTGCTCTGGAATACTCTAATTTTAATGTCTGCTCCCTTTAGGGTTATCAGTCTTGAAAAAAAATGAAACATTTTTTAGTGTATGTCCCATGCCATATTTGGGATACACTAAGATATCATTTGTTTTTCCATCAGCATTTTTATTATTATTTTTTTAAGACAGTCTCACTCTGTTGCCCAGGCTGGATTGCCATGGCACAATCTTGGCTCACTGCAACCTCTGCCTTCTGGGTTCAAGTGATTCTCCTGCCTCACCTCTTGAGTAGCTGGGATTACAGGCACCTACCACCATGCCCAGCAAATTTTTGTATTTTAGTAGAGATGGGGTTTCACTATGTTGGCCAGGCTGGTCTTGAACTCCTGACCTCAGGTGATCCACCCACGTCGGCCTCCCAACGTGCTGGGATTACAGGTGTGAGCCACTGTACTCGGCCTGAAATTTGTATTAACTGGGCATCCTGTATCTTATCTGGCAACTCTAGTTTCTTGACCTGAAAGTTTTCCACCGGGTATCTCACAGACAGTAGGGATGAGACCCTATCACCAAGCATCCTGACGTCAGAGAATGGGCCCAAGGCCTCCCTAACCCAGCAGCTTAATATGAACTTGGAGCTGCACTCAAGAATGTCTGGACTGGGCATAAAAAGAACATTTTTTCACAGAGGACCCAAAAGGGCCAGTCAGTGATGGGAGTGGTCACCACGTCTGAGAGTGACTGTGACAGGATGGTGAGGAGGAGCACACAGGATGGAGCTTATGCTACGCTTTTGGACATGTGTATTTTTTGTCGATACAAAAAAATTTTTTTTGATTAGCTGGGCAAGGTGGCACATGCCTGTGGTCCCAGCTGCTCAGGAGGCTAAGGTGGGTGGATTGCTTGAGCCCAGGAGTTCAAGGTTGTAGTAAGCAATGATTGTGCTACTGCACTCTGGTCTGGGCAACAGAGCAAGACCCTGTCCCCTCTTAAATAAATTAAAAATAAATAAATAAATAAATAAATAAAGTCTCTGGCTACTTTATCTGTCAGGCGTAGCATCCTGGACAAGGAGTCTGGCTCCTGGTCAAATACTTATGTGTGTGTGTGTGGTTTTTTTTTTTTTTGGCCCAACCCTAGGCAGTTACATAGGCTTTACCTGGCAGGCCTCCCTGGGAAAAGCTGTCATCCCCACACCAGGCGTGGCGCACAGTCAGGGGATTGCAGTCTGCGAAGGGAGCTGCAGTTGAGGACTCAGGCCCGGCTGGCCAGCTGTGCTCCTACACATAGCAGCATTCCTAGCCCAGGTGCCCCTTCCTCAGGCGAAGAGCTCTTATCGGGGAGAGAGGCAAAACCGTGAAGCACTTTCTGTCTACCCTGATGGTATTCAGTACTTTTCCACTCCTAGTCTTTGTTCCAGACTCCCTATGCCCATTCCAGTCCCCCAGGTCCATAAAATTGCAGGAGTCCTTTGCTCCAAGGTCCCTCAGTAGCAAGACACCTTCCCTCTGTGCTGTCTCTGCACTGACACAGTGTACCATGGTCTACGCTGTACATCCATGAGGGGAGATGGAACCAGGGGCATTGGTGTTTTCTTCCACTTAGCATCTTGCGTACCCTATTGCAGTAAGTGAATAGAGCGTGGACTCTCTCTTTATTTGGTTTATTTGACAACATCTTGCTCTGTCACCCAGGCTAGAGTGCAGTGGCACAGTCACAGCTCACTGCAACCTCAACCTCCCTGGCTCAAGTGATCCTCCCGTCTCAGCCTCCTGAGTAGCTAGGACTACAGGTACATGTCACCACACCTGGCTATTTTTTAGACTTTTTTTTTTGTACGGACAGAGTCTTGCTGTGGTGCCCAAGCTGGTCTTGAACTCCTGGCCTCAGACAGTCTTCTTGTCTCATACTCTCAAAGTCCTGGGATTACGGGCATGAGTCATCACACCCGGCCAAAAGGAATATTCTTGACCAGGCGATGTCCTGAAGCACGGGAGTGCCAAGGCCTGGTACCACCACGCCCAGCTAATTTATTTATTTATTTTTATTTATAGTAGAGATGAGGTCTCAGTATGTTGCCCGGGCTGATCTAAAACCCCTGACCTTAAGCTACCCTCCCACCTTGGCCTTTCAAAAGGCTGGGATTTCTAGGCATGAGCCACTGTCCACGGCTGGATGTCCTGAAGCATGAGTGCGTAGCAACTCCCTAAACGCAACGACTCTCAAAAACGCTGGTTCTTTAATGAGGCCATTTAAGAATCAGAGTTCTAGCCTGGCACAGTGACACACATCTGTAATCCCAACACTTTGGGAGGCCAAGGCAGGAGGATCACCAGAAGTTCAAGATCAGCAACATAATGAGACTCCATCACGATAAAAAAAACAAAAATTAGCCGGGTGTGGTGGGGTGTTCCTGTAGCTCCAGCTACTTGGGAGGCTGAGATGGGAGGATCACTTGAGCCCGAGAGTTTGAGGCTTCGGGTGACCCACTGCACCTGGCCAAGACTCTCACTTTCATTTTAGTTTGTTGTCTCAATCGGCTACTCTGACCCCTGGCAGTTCAGCCCTCTCCAGCTCAGCAGAGCTCTTGACAACACTGCCCAGACTAGTTGCCCTAGTAGTGTCATGAGTTACAAGGCTCATTCATTCATTTACGCAATAACATTTATTCAGCACCCATTATGGGCTGGGCACTTGCTGGGTGCCAGGGACACAAAGATGAGTAAGTCCTGTTCCATCACCGGCATGAAGCCAGTTCCAGTTGAGGCTTGTTGATTGATTCATTAGGATACAGTGTAATTCCTTCTTCAATCAAGTATTTATTGAATGCCTGACTTCTTGCTTGAGACCTCATATAATCCTTGCAATGATACTTTGAGACAAATGTTATGATTATCTTTATTTTACAGATTAGAAAACCAAGGTTCAGAGAATAAAATATTTTGAGTGAATATTTTAGGCCCTCTAACTAATAAGTGATAGATCAGGATTCGACCTCAGGACCTTCCGGTTTAAGTTTAGTGTGCTCTGTCTCTTTCAGGCCACCTAGAGATAAGCTCTAAATAAGGACACGAAGGAAGGAATAGATTCTTCCTGGGATTAAAGGAGGGCAATGCTGCAATGTCTTAGGACTTCAAAAAAGTAAAATGCTACGTATAATAATTACTATTTTTACTATCATAATTTAAACTCTTACTGCTTTTAATTAATAAAGATAAAAGTTGTGTGTCATCCATAAGCCATCGTGCAAAGCCCTGACTTCTCCCTAGGATGGAAAGTTCCCTTGTCATGAGCTTTACTCACAGGTGGTCCCTCTGGGCTATGTGCTGATGACACCAGTGGTCAAGGCTATAGTTTGAGTGGCCTTCTCCAGGTGGATTCTTGGAACATCTGTGCAAAACGACCCGCTAAACAACAACTCTCCAAAAACGCTGATTCACTAATGTGGCCATTTAAGAATCAGAGTCCTAGCTTGGCACAGTGGCTCACACTTGTAGTCTCAGCATTTGGGGAGGCCAAGGCAAGAGGATGACCGGAGTTCAGGACCAGCCTGGGCAACAATGAGAGACCCCTTCTTTACCAAAAAAATACAAAAATTATCTGGGTATGGTAGTGAGTGCTTGTGGTCCCAGCTACTTAGAGGCTCAGGCAGTGAGCTACAGATTTTGAGCCCAGGAGTTTGAGGCTGAGGTGAGCTATGATTGTGTCACTGCTCTCCAGCCCAGGTGACAGAGTGAGATTCTGTCTCACTCTGTCAAGAAAAGAGAATCAGGCCAGGCATGGCGGTTGATGCCTGTAATCCCAGCACTTTGGGAGGCTGAGGCCGGTGGATCATCTGAGATCAGGAGTTTGAGACCAGCCTGGCCAACATGGCAAAACCCCGTCTCTGCCAAAAATACAAAAAAATTAGTCAGGCATGATGGCAGGTGCCTGTAATCCCAGCTACTGGGGAGGCTGAGGCAGTAGAATCGCTTGAACCTGGGAGGTGAAGGTTGCAGTGAGCTGAGATCGTGCCATTTCACTCCAGCCTGGGCGACAGAGAGACTTCTTCTTGGGAAAAAGAGAGAGAGAGAAAGAGAGAGAATCAGTCCAGGCATGGTGGCTCACACCTGTAATCCCAGCACTTTGGGAGGCCAAGGCAGGAGGATCTCTTGAGTCCAGGAGTTTGAGATCAGCCTGGGCAACACAGCAGTGTGGTGATGCCGCCTGTAGTCCCAGCTACTCAGGAGGCTGAGGTGGAAGGACGGCTTGAGCCTGGGAAGGCTGCAGTGAACCATGATGGAGCCACTGCACTCCAGCCCAGGTGACAGAGCGAGACTCTGTGTCAAAAAAAAAAAAAAAAAAGAAAGAAAGAAAGAAAAGAAAAGAGAGAGAGAGAGAATCAAAGTCCTATCTGGACATAGGGGAATCCGCTTACTCCACCTCCCTGGGTTGAAGGGAAAAGCTAAGCGTGGGAGTTTGCAGACTGACAATAAAGGGTGCAGCACAACTTGGAGCTACACGCAAAAGTGAGCATGATGTCATCGTCTCCTTGAAACATTTCCTCTGTTTCCATGAGTGTGAAGGTATTGGGAAATATTTAAGATAAGTGCTCTTGTCTGGGGCTCTGGGACGTCTCTGATTCCCGAGAGAGACGAACGCATGGAGGCCAGCCCCAGCACATGCCCATCACAGGGTGGCTTCCTACTTTTGTTTGTTCATTTCACCCCACTTCCCAGTCCTTCTTCCTTTCCGGGCTTCTCATGAAAAACAGCTGTCCCTAAGGACCCCAGAGGCCCTGCCCCTGTGCATCTGCCCCTGAAAAAATTCTGCAGCCACAGAACAAATGCAATTTTCTTGTCTCAGGTCACCTTCAGATAAGCTTGAATCGGCCACTCCAAGTGACCGGTTATGACATTCGTTTCCCTCTTACATCTCTGCTCCTCCTAAACAATAAAGCTTCAAGGTGCCAACAAGGAAGACTGGATTTTATTCTGTTAGATTGAGTGGTAGCCAACTCATGACCTCATTCAATTTCAGCCTTCCCAATTATCAAATGGGACTTGTATAAGCAACGATGATCTGAAATTAAGTTTACTGGAGAAGGAATACAAAGAGCTACTAAGTATCATGAAGCTCTTGTTAGCTATTGAGTAGTAATAGTAATCATTAGAATCCCCATTCATTTGTATCTCTTCTCTTAATAAGCATCAATTAAGCACCTACTGCATTCAGAGCCCTCTGCTGGTCACCAATGGGGGTACAAAGACACAATCTCTATCCTTCCAGAATTTAGCACGTTAAAACAAGCAAGCCAAGAGGAGTGCTGGAGAGGAGAGACAAAAAGTGTCTTCGGTGGTGCTCCGTGTTAGTTCTGAGCAAGGTGTCACAGAGCCTTGCAAACCAAAAATAAAATTCTAAAGCCCACCAACCATCTGAATGGACCGCTCCTTTCAGCCAACTGTATTTGTAAGTTAACCTGAAAAAACTAGTCCAGTCCATGATGGAAGGGGGCATCGGACATGCCTCACGATCCCCTCCTCTCTTCAGAATTCAGGAAAAACCAACCAGCATTAACCTCAACACAGGCCTTAAGTCTGATAAGAAACATTTACAATCTATTCTCTTTGAAGCCTACTACCTGGAGGCTTCATCTGCATGATAAAACCTTGGACACCAGGACCCCTTATCATAACCCAAACATTGCTTTCTATTGATAACTTTTTCAACCAATTGCCAAACAGAACATTTTTAAATCTACCTATGACCTGGAAGCCACCTCACCTTTAAGTTGTCCCGTCCTTCCAGATTAAACCAATGCATATCTTACACCTATTGATTAATGTCTCATGTCTCTGTCAAATATATAAAAGCAAGCTAGACCCCGACCATGTTGGGCACATGTCACCAGGACCCCCTGAGGCTGTGTGATGGGTGCATCCTTAACCTTGGCAAGATAAACTTTCTAAATTGACTGAGCCCTGTCTTAGATGCTTCTGGTTTAACAACAGATACCCCATACCTACAATTTGAATAAACCAGCAAGACCGATGCTGTCTGGCTGTGGCGACTCACGCCTGTAATTCAAGCAATTTGGGAGGCTGATCACTTGAGGCCAGGAGTTAAAGACCAGCCTGGCCAACATGGTGAAACCCCACCTCTTCAAAAAAAATACAAAAATTAGCTGAGCATGGTGGGGCATGTCAGTAGTCCCAGTTACTTGGGAGGCTGAGATGGGAGGACTGTTTCAGCCCAGGAGACAGAGGTTGCAGCGAGCCCTGCTTGTGCCTTTGTATTCCAGCGTGGGCGGCAGAGTGAGATCTCATCTCAAAAAAAAGGCTGATACTGACCACAGCTGGCTTCGCTCACGTCTCTTTAGTCATCGGAGAGGCCAGGCCCTGGCCAATCCCCAGCCACCACGCTGGACTTAATGCATGTGGGCAATTTGTTTTTTGTCAAAGGCAAACAGGGTTTATTTCAGGTCGTCAGTGGCACTTTGAGGCTTTAAGTGCAGTCATTTTTAATTCATGAAATTCAAAGGAGACACTGAATGAGTTGGCTCTCCGGCCCTTAAAAGGCTGGCCTGAGCATTTGGGGGTGGAGCATTTTGTAAGGGATTGGAGGAGCCACGCCTGGGCTCTGCCTGGGCAGGGAAAAGAATGACTCAGCCTGAGCCACTGAGATTAGACAGGAAACAGCTGATTCTCCTGCTGTGGTGCTAGGCGGGACTGCCTTGCAGCGGGGTTGGCGGGGTGGGAGGGACGACACGTTGCCTTGGGAATTTGGCATGACTTTAATTGGCAGCTGTTTTTCTTCTCTTCCTTGGGTTCTTCCTAGGGATTTGGGGAAAAAGTTGAGCAACAGGCCGAGTTAAAGGAGACAAAATAGGAAGGAAATGAGAAGCTCTGCCAGGCCATCCCTCAAAATAGACCAGCAAATTCAACCCGGGGAGGCTCTCAGGGAGTCAAGTGGAACCAGGAGAAGCATACGACACAGGAGAGATCCTTACCACACTGTAAAATGTGAATGTGCTTTTCTTGCACCTGGTGAGAAGCCCCCAAAGCTGTAGTGTTCCAGGAACTGCCAGCAGCCTGCAGAGATGCTCTTGCGTGGCTTCTGTCAATCAAGGAAAATGATAAGACAAGTCTCTATCATTTTAGGAGGTTTATTTGCCAAAGTTAAGGACACGCCCATGACACAGCCTCAGGAGGTCCTGATGACATGTGCCCAAGGTGGTCGGGGCACAGCTTGGTTTTATACATTTAGGGAGACATGAGACATCAATCAATATGTGTAAGAAGTACATTGGTTTGTCCAGAAAGGTGGGGACAACTCAGAGCAGGGAGGGGGCTTCCAGGTCAGAGGTAGGTCTCTTGTCTGAGAGACAAATGGTTGCAGTCTTTGAGTTTCTGATAAGCCGTTCCAAAGGAGGCAATCAGAATATGCTTCTATTTCAGTGAGCAGAGGGATGACTTTGAATAGAATGGGAGGCAGGTTTGTCCTGAACAGTTCCCAGGTTGACTTTTCCCTTAGCTTAGTAATTTTGGGGACCCAAGATTTTCCTTTCACACTTCTCTAGGGCCCAGGCACCACTGAGTTGGAGTCTTACCTCAGCCATTGTGACTCTTTTCTTT
This sequence comes from Cacajao melanocephalus, assembly GCA_963573385.1. Classification (NCBI taxonomy): domain Eukaryota; kingdom Metazoa; phylum Chordata; class Mammalia; order Primates; family Pitheciidae; genus Cacajao; species Cacajao melanocephalus. The sequence continues at coordinate 108,436 of CAUYLG010077137.1, read as the reverse complement.
TTTCTTACAGACATGGAGTCTCACTGTTGGGCCCAGTCATCATGAACTCCTGGCCTCAAGCCATTCTCCTGCCTCAGCCTCCCAAAGTGCTGGAATTACAGGTATGAACCACTGTGCCCTGCCTCCATTGTGACTTTAGCTTATTTCCATTCTTTGTGTCTCAGAATCTTCATTTGTAAAATAAAGTTGACAATGGAAGCCACCTATCAGGCTGTTTGTGAGAATTAATGAATCAAAATGAATGAGGCATCTGGAACAATTCATGGCTCAGGGTAAGGGCTTCATAAATCTTTATTTATATATTTTCTGAGACAGAATCTCACTTTGTTGCTCAGGCTAGAGTGCAGTGGTACAATCTCGACTCACTGTAACCTCTGCCTTCTGGGTTCAAGCAATTCTCCTGCCTCAGCCTCCCGAGTAACTGGGACTACAGGGGCATGCCACTATGCTCAGCTAATTTTTGTATTTTTAGTAGAGACAGGGTTTCACCATGTTGGTCAGGCTGGTCTCAAACTCCTGACCTTGTGATCCACCCACCTCGGCCTACTGGAATTACACACTCAAGCCACTGCTCCCAGCCTGGCAAGTGGATTTTTAAAGACAAAAAAAGGGAGACAGGGAGTGGGCTAAAACAAAGTTGTTTGTCAGGAATTTCCATTGGTTTACAGAAATAATGCTGATTAGATATACACTGTGAAGCTTTAGGCTACGGGTTATGGTGTCCCGTGTGGCATTTTTAGATTAACTTACAGCTACCTGCGGCAATAGCAAGCCATTGTAAGAGATGAATACATAGCTCAAAGCAGGGAGCAGGGCATGGTTGTGAGACAGCCAAATGCCTAGGCAGATAAGAAGGGGTCCCTGGAGAATCTCCGACCTGCCCACAAGCGTTTACATCAGATACTTTTTGTGTAGATGAGGGAACCTGCCCTGGGCCTTGTCCGAGCCTGCCCATTTGTTCACTGGGGGGAAGGGGCGGAGCCACAGGCAGTGGGAGGAGCCTGGCCTCTTTAGTTCCCGTGTAGTGGCCTGAGTTTCAATCTGTGAGGTGGGGGGCCTGTTAGCAGGACTCCATCTCACTTTGCTGATTTTTTTTTCTTTTTTCTCTTTTCACCCAATAAAATCCTGCTCTACTCACCCTTCAACATATCTGCATGCCTAAATTTTCCTGGTTGTAGGACAAGAACCCAGTTATAGATGAACTAAGGTGCAAAATTCTGCAATAATTGCTGCCTCTTTTTAATGTGTCTCCGGGCCCAATAATTAAAAGAACTTGCATTCCTCAGAGAAAAGTTCTTCTCTTTCCTCTTAATATTTTTCTTAGTTTTAAGAAGGCATAGGAAAGATGCATTTCTGTAGGAAATGACTGTACCTATAGCCCAATCTAGATGTAGCTCTTTCCTTCTTCTAAGCCTTAAGGTATGTGAGGGTTCAGTGAGGGTGGTACGAAGAATTGTAAGAGAAATTATAAAGATAGTTATAAGAAATAGTCACAAACCTTGTTGGAAGGCCAGGGGTGGGAGGTTGCATGGTTTCAGTAAAAGGTCTGGCTGAAGGCAACTTAATCCTCTTTACCTTGATTTAATAGCATAAAAGCAAATAACATAGGAATGTAAGGGAGTTTATATCTAAATAGCTTCTTTACTTATGTGGTCCTAAGACTAACCTTTGACCATCCACGGTGCATGACTGCTTTCCACTCAGGGGTCGGCATTGTTAATTACCTTCTAGTTGTGTTTACTCATAACCTTTGTCGTTTAATCTGTACTAAATAAATGTGAACTTCACTGGCTGACTGAGGCAATCCTGCAGACTGAGGCAGCAGAGCCCCTTAGTCAAACTGACAGGAAAGAGATCTGTGAGTGTACTTTATTCATCTGTCATACAAGCTTGGGTCTGCAGGACAGACCCAGGCAGGGATATGTTTCCTCTGTTGATGAAAAGAGTCAAACTTTGTAAAATATTTGAGGAGATTTATGCTGAGCCAAATAGGAGTAACCATGGCCTGTGACGAGGCCCTGAGAGCGTGTGCTCAAGGTTGCGACTGGGTTTTATACATTATAGAGAGGCATGAGACTTCAGTCCGATACACTTAAGAAATAAAGGGTTTAGTTCAGAAAGGCAGGACAACTGGAAGCAAGGGGTCAGGGTGGGGGAGCCTCCAGGCTGTAGGTAGATTTAAAATTTTTCTGGTTAACAATTGGTCGAGTTTCTCTAAAGACCTGGGATCAATAGAAAGGAAACATCTGGGTTAAGATAAAGAATTGTGGCGACCAAAGTTCTTATTTGCAGAGGAAGCCTTCAGGTAGTAGACTTCAGAGAGAATAGGTTATAAAATGTTTCTTATCAGACTTAAAGTCTGTGTTCATGTTAATGCCAGAGGGGCATAATGAGGCACGTCTGATACCCACTTCCTGTCATGGCCTGAACCAGTTTCTCAGGTTAAATTTTAAGAGTATTCTGGCCAAGGAGGAAGTCTGTTCAGATGGTTGAGGGGCCTTAGCATTTTATTTTTGGTTTACACCTCGGTTGTCTACAGCAGTACTTCTTAAACTGGAATTGTACATAAATCACCTGAGATTGTCATAAAAAGCAGATTCTCTCTCAGTAGGTCTGGACAGAGCTGAGATTCTGCATTTCTTCCAAGCTCCCAGGTGGGGTTCTTGCTGCTGGTTCACAAATGCTGGTCCCAGGGATCCATCCAGCACAGTCCACAGAACTTCTGGTGATGATGGAAATCTCTACCTGAGCCACTAATCATACGTGACTATGGACCAATTGAGATGTGGCTATTGAAAACTGAAGTTTTTATTGCATTTAAATGAAGTGTAAATAATTACATATGGAGTGGCTACCTTACTGGACAACACAGCTCTAGACTCATGCCTTGAAGATCCAGGTTATGATCTAAATTCTTGTTAGAGTCACAGACCAAACCATGTTCAGGACCACATATTACATCTTAGATAACAATGAGGACTCGGCAAAAAAATGTGTACAGCTCTACCCAGACCATCTACATACCCATAACATACAGTCAACACATGGGCTCTAATATCTGTAAATGTCAGTAAAATAACTTTCCTATTTGCAGATAAACTTCCTGGTAGAACTGTCTAACAGTTCCTTTCCTCACCTCTGGACTTGGGACTAGAACCACTGTTGTAGTCTGTGTGTTAGTAAAAAAATAAAATAACAACCAGGTATTTAATTAACATTATTTCTGAGATCTCCTCAACTCCATAATGTTTACTTTCCAATAGTTTCCTTTGCATGCCTTTAGGGCATGCCCTTGATATCCACGAACAACATAAAAACAGGCATTCTCTGCACTTAAAAAATGGAAAGTTTGTAAAATTGAGACACATTAAAAGATCTTTATCTGACTACATTGTGAAATAATAATAACTTGGAATGTTTGATACACAGGAATTTTTCTCAGGTTGAAAATTATTTCCAAGTGTTTCACTTTCTTCTGGGTTGTTCCAAATAATCTTTGTGGTTTCTTTTTTGTTTGTTTGTTTACGTTTTTTTTTTTTTTTTTTTTTTGAAATGGAGTGTTGCTCTGTCACCTAGGCTAGAGTGCAGTGGCATGATCCTGGCTCACTGCAACCTCCGCCTCTCAGGTTCAAGCGATTCTCCTGCCTCAGCCTCCCCAGTAGCTGGGACTATAGGCATTTGCCACCAGGCCCAGCTAATTTTTTTTATATTTTTAGTAGAGACAGGGTTTCACCATGTTGGCCAGGCTAGTCTTGAACTCCGCATCCCAGGTGATCTGCCCACCTCGGCCTCCCAAATTTCTGGGATTACAGGCATGAGCCACTGTGCCTGGACCCAGATAATCTTTGATTTCTGCCAGTGCATTCTTGAATGAGTTGGATGTGTCAAACATCCTGGATAGATGGTGACAAGCCTTACACCCATATCAGTGACAAATAACTGACGCTGATCCAGAGCATTCAGCCAGGTTCTGAGCAGATGCCAGGGACCGGTGCTTCAGAACTGATAGGAAGAGGAAACTAGCCCTGTTTTTCACTACCTCCTGCTGAGAAATGCTTTTGCTTGCTTTTGGTGTTACATAGAGGAGATCAATTTCTTTTTTTTTTTTTTTGAGACAGAGTCTTGCTCTGTCGCCCAGGCTAGAGTGCAATGGCATGATCTCAGCCCATCACAACCACTACCTCCCGAGTTTAAGCAATGGAGATCAATTTCAATTGTCTAAGTTACTGTACTGATTTTATAAGTGACTCTGCATTTAACAGGACACTTTGCATTTTAGCATATGAATGTTGAAACCATAATAGACAACACTTGGTATGTAGGGACAAAGTGAAGAGCTATTATATTAGTTATGAGAACTCTCTACTGCAACATAGACTATCAAATTGAATTTAATAGCAAGGAGTTGATAGCAATCATGAAATAATAGCAATGAGTGTCTACTTTTTATTTCATGATAGGGAAAGTATTTTCTATATCCTTATTGCTTTTATTAAAATTATTCTAGGGTCTGAGTGTAGCAGTCATGCCTGTAGTCCCAACACTTTAGGAGGCCAAAGCAGGTGGACTGCTTGAGCCCAGGAGTTCAAGACCAGCCTGGGCAACATAGCAAGACCCTGTCTGTACAAAAATTTAAAAAATTAGCTGGGCACGGTGGCACACACCTGTAGTCCCAGCTACTCGGTAGGCTGAGGTGGGAGATCACCTGAGCACAGGAGGTGGAGGCCACAGTGAGCTGAGATCATGCCACTGCATGCCAGCCTGGGTGACAGACAGCGATCCTGTCTCAAAAAAAAGAAAGAAAAGAAAGAAAAAGAAGTTTATAGAAATGAGATATACTGAGGAACTATCCAGTAAATGCCCCCATGCTATACTGTGTTGAAAATAAAATGTGTTGAATAAGAATAATTCAATTCTTATTCAAGGACAACATTGAGTTTCCTGCCATAGTGAAAAGGGGGACCTTTGAGTCAACATTCACATAGAAATCAAAGTGGGGTTAAACATTAAATGCCTTTGATGATGGACTATAAAATATACACACCTTGGACATTTTATTATGACAGCACTTAGCAGGTTCAACATTAACTCTCAGATGAGAAAGAATGCTAGCAGCGCAAGGAACGAAGGAGTATTCTTCTCTTTTCTTTTTTTTATTGTTTCTTCCCCTTTCCTAATTTCCCTTTCTAGCTCTCTCTGCTTTTTAACTATTAGAGAACTCTTCTTCTTTTTTGTCACCCAGGCTGGAGTGCAATGGCACAATCTCAGCTCACTGCAACCTTCGCCTTCTTGGTTCAAGCAATTCTTGTGCCTCAGCCTCCTGAGTAGCTGGGATTACAAGTGACCACCACCATGCCCGGCTAATTTTTTTATTTTTATTTTTATTTTTAGTAGAAACAGGGTTTCACCATGTTTGCCAGGCTAGTCTTAAACTCCTGACCTCAAGTGATCTGCCAGCCTTGGCTTCCCAAAGTGCCAGGATTACAGGCGTGAGCCACTGTGCCCGGCCTAGAAATCTTTTATTTCCTACTTTATCTATCCCGTATCTTCTTCCACCGAAAAGACATGTCCCCTTCACTGGGCATCAAATGTATGCAGTGCTGTGCAAGATGCAATAGAAAGGTATAAAGGACACATACGAGGTTCCTTTTCATAAGCGACTTAGAATGTATCTGGGGAGACAACCCTGCAAATACAAAGTGATGTGTTTATAAGGACCATAAGTGATTGAAAACTACTCACCAATCACATAGGAAAGCCAGGATGGTTGACTACAAGGAGGAGAAGGGGGAAAAAAATTCCTTGAGGATTCATGATGTGAGGCTGATGGCCTGGAAGCAACTACAATAAACCAGGCCAATATAGTGAGCGTCTGGGAGGGGCTGAACTCACCTCTAAGGCTATCTTGCAATGATAGCTCTTTTAGGCAAGGAGTCTGGGCAGACAAGGCTACACAGGTGATGGATCCTGAAAAATTGTTCTTAAGGAAGAAGGCTGGATTGAAACCTGCTAGGGACGGACAGGCTAGCTCCAGCTCTTCAGCCATACTTGGGCCCACTGTGATCTGAGAGATCAAAACAGACACCCTTTTATCACTAAAATGGATTCTAAGGTTAAGGAAACAAAGTTACCTATGAGTCAAGGGTTTGGGCTGGCTGGCTGGCAAATTTCTAAATTCCTACAGCTCTAAGCTTTCTAGCAATGGGAGCTTGGACTCCTCCTAACTGATTTACAACCCAGACCAGTACAACTCTGTTGGACAGAAGACCGGCCTTACAAACATTCCTTTCTGACAATTGCAGATCTTAAGCCAGTTTTAGCAACCTATAGAGACTGCATACAAACTGTCTTTGTGTCCTACAGTTCACCTTTTGACATAAAGAGCCAAATTCCACCTCATTTGATTTTTATTTATTTATGTATTTATTTTGAGATGGAATCTTGCTCTGTCACCCATGCTGGAGTTCAGTGGCACACGATCTTGGTTCACTGCAACCTCCACCTCCTGGGTTCAAGTGACTCTCCTACCTCAGCCTCCCCAGTAGTTGGGATTACGGGCGTGTGCCATCATGTCTGGCTAAGTTTTGTATTTTTAGTAGAGACAGGGTTTCACCATGTTGGCCAGGCTGATCTTGAACTCCTGACCTCATGATCCGCCCACCTTGGCCTCCCAAAGTGCTGGGATTACAGGCATGAGCCACTGTGCCCAGCCAATTCCATCTCATTTTAATGCTAAAAGCCTGCCCCAAAGTGAACACGAGATGTATGTTACAGACATGTTTGCCCATTGCACATACATTCAGCTCCCCTCATAAATATGTATGGTACCCCCCCAAAATTGCTGAATATGTATGTCCTGTGAAGCAAAAAACCCCACCTGCCCTTCCCTTTTGAAAGAGGCATCATCTGATGTGATGTCACACATCAGAGATTGTCTCTTCTCATTTTGCAAACTGATATTGACAATAAAGCTCTCCTTTCTACTACTGAGCCATCCTGGTGGTCTTTTGGACAATACCCTGAGCTGGATCTCTTCTGCTAAGAAAAAACAAAGAACTACATATATGGGTCACAAACCCAAGAGTAATGCAGGGATCTGTGGTTGGACCTGCCTGAATCAGGCAGATCGGCCCACGAGGATCTCAACCAAACACTTCTGGGTCCTGTGAAACTGCAAGCATTTTCATTTAATTAACTGCCTTTCAGAGAACGTGCTGGGCCCCGTGTGGTCGTGTCTAAGCCTAGGGAAAAATGATGGGCTACTCTTATGGTGGTTTTCTATAGCACCCCTTGGAGTTATATCTTTGCATTGTGAATTGCATTCTTTTCTTTTCCTTTGAGCATATCAACTATTTCCTTTTTTAATTTTATTTTTTTAATTGACAAACAGTAATTGTACATTTCATAGGTTATATAGTGATATTTCCATACATATAAGTTATGGTGATCAGATTAGGGTAATTAGCATATCCATCATCTGTGAGTTGCATTATTTTTAAATTTTATTTTACTATTATTTATTTATTTTATTTTTATTTTTAGAGGCAGTGTTTTTGCCTTGTCAAAGTTTTGGGAAATACAAGAACTAAGGAATAAAAAGCGAGTGTGGCCTTGAATAATAAACTCTTAGAGAATTAAAAAAAATTATGATGATTTAGGCATTTTTATAAATTCACTGCTTTAAATTAGTGGGATCAAATTGAAAATGACAGATGTTGAAATGTACAGTAACAGAGGGATGAAAATATAAAAACATGTTGCTGCTTAAATCCTTCAAGTTTGAGAACTAAGGGTCACCAGTGAGATTTTCTGTGTGGCAACACAGACTTGAAATGTTAAAAATTCACACAAACAATTATTTCCTTTACTCACGCAAATGTCTAGATTGCTCTCTGTTCCACTCCACTGGTGAATAGACCTTTGTCCCAATGTCCTTGACACACGGCCTTTGTTGAGATCCCTGAAGGGTTGAGAGGAAGGGAGAAGGGTGGCATAATGTAGAGTAGTTTAGAGGACAGGATCCTTCTCAACTCAACTTAATGCCTTTTGTTAGAATCCCAGGACAAGCCGGGGGCGGTGGCTCACTCCTGTAATCCCAGCACTTTGAGAGGCCAAGGCAAGTGGATCACAAGGTCAGGAGTTCAACACCAGCCTCCAGCCTGGCCAGCATGGTGAAACCATCTCTACTAAAAATACAAAGATTAGCCAGCTGTGGTGGCATGCACCTGTAATCCCAGCTACTCGGGAGGCTGAGGCAGGAGAATTGCTTGAACCCGGGAAACAGAGGTTGCAGTGAGCTGAGATTGAACCACTGCACTCCAGCTTTGGTGACAGAGCAAGACTCATCTCAGAAAAAAAAAAAAAAAAAAAATTCCCAGGACAAGTCCCAAATGATGGGACTGGTGTGAAAACTCATGCCTGTAATCCCAGCATTTTGGGAGGCCAAGGCAGGAGGATTGCTTGAGGCCAGAAGTTAGAGACCAGCCTGGGCAACATAGTGAGACCCCCATCTCTACAGAAAATACAAAAATTCAAAATTTTTTTTTTGTGTTTTTAGTAGAGATGGGGTTTCTCCACATTGGTCAGCCTGGTCTTGAACTCCTAACCTCAGGTGATCCACCTGCCTTGGCCTCCCAAAGTGCAGGGATTACAGGCATGAGCCACTGCACCCTGCCAAAAATAAATTTTAAAAAGCATTTAAGCATCAACTTTTGCCCTTCCAAGTCCTGCACTGGCTCCTAACTTGGCAACTTCAAGGCACAGTTTGATCCCAACTTTATCCGGGGCCACCTCCCTCTTTGTCAAACTTCAAAGAGTAGGATGTAAGAAAAAGCAAACATTCTTTTTTTTTGTTTTTGCCAAAATTCTTTTTTTGAAATTTGTTTTTCTGTGATGTCTGGGAGTTTCTAGTGAGAACTGATAAAGTAAAATAAGACAATCTCACTCCAGCCTTTGCCTTCAAAATCCCCCTTTATCACCTGTGCCTCTGCGTCACCATCAAACAGCTAGTGCTATGTTCCGACATCTTCTTTCTCTGCATTCCTACCCTGGCATCAGCTGCAAACAGGGTCAGACATTGACCCTGTAGGCCTTAAAGATTGATGAACAAAGATAGCCAGATACTCTCTTCTCTTGTGGGAAAATGAAGTTGGGGCACTTCTCCCTGGCAGAGACTCCCTAGTATGTTACCTTCCACTTTGAGCCATAGTCACCATTGTTCCCTCTACTGAAAATGGTAGCTCCTTCCACACGAAGTCACCATGCTGCAAGGACCCTCTCTCCCTTAACGCTGCAAGCCAGCGGCCTATGTCTGTTAGCTCCTAGGGACCCCTGGCATCAAATGTCTTACCCAGAGACATTGTATCCTGTGGTGGGAGCAAAAGTCACCTTTTTAAAAAAAAATTATTTTTATTTTACTTTAAGCTCTGGAATACATGTGCAGAATATGCGGGTTTGTTACATAGATATACATGTGCCATGGTGGTTTGCAGCACCTATCAACCTGTCATCTAGGTTTTAAGCCCCACATGCATTAGGTATTTGTCCCAGTGTTCTCTCTCCTCTTGCCCACCAACCCCTGAAAGGCCCCAGTGTGTTTTGTTCCCCTCCCTGTGTCCATGTGTTCTCATTGTTCAACTCACACATATGTGTGAGAACATGCGGTGTTTGGTTTTCTGTTCTTGTGTTAGTTTACCAAGAATGATGGCTTCCAGCTTCATCCATGTCCCTGCAAAGGACATGAACTCATTCTTTTTTATGGCTGCATAGTATTCCATGGTGTATACGTGCCACGTTTTCTTTATCCAGTCTATCATTGATGGGCAAAAAGTCACCTCTCTGCTCCTAGCAAGCTTTGCCCAGAGCATTCTGTTTTGTCTTTGTGTCTAACAACTTAAGAGAAATTGCTTTTTGTCCTGAGATAGCACTTTCAACATGATGGTGCTTTGTAGATACTACGTAAGGACAACATAAACGGAACTGCTGAGGACAGTCCACGTTGATGTTTTAATTTGGTGGAGTATTACTGTTTCTTTGTTGTTTGGTTGAATCACCATCTTTGGCTATTTTAGGGAAGTACAGAAACGGAGCAGTTTCCTGATCCACCTGATAAAGTCTGGGCCTGCACTCTCCCTTGGAGTCCACAGGATTGAATTTAAAGAGCTGGAAGGCTAGGTTTAAACAGAAAAGGATATTTTGAAAAAAGGCAAAGTGAGACTCTGTCATTTAAAAGAAAACCTGAAACTTACCTTGAAAAAGATTTCATGAGTAAAGCCGCCTAAGGGAGTTCATTAAATTCTTATTCTTTGTTTTATTTTTGTTTTGGGTAAGAGCAATCCAGATTTCTCTTCAGAATATGATTTCTTTTTTATTGAGGGGGTCTCCCTCTGTCATCCAGGCTGGAGTGCAGTAGCATGATCTTGCCTCACTGTAATCTCCACCTCCCAGGTTCAGGTGATTCTTCTGGCTCAGCCTCCTGAGTAGCTGGGATTACAAGCGCCCACCACTATGCCCAGCTAATTTTGTATTTTTACTAGAGACAGGGTTCCACCATGCTGACCAGGCTGGTCTCAAATTCCTGACCTCAAGTGATCCACCCACCTCAGCCTCCCAAAATGCTGGGATTACAGGTGTGAGCCATTGCGCCCAGCAAGAATATGATTTTTGATACCATTATTAGCTGGACTTCATATTCTCTTTTACCATCAGCAAGCAATTTTGTTTTCTATATAGTTATAATTTATTCATAAGCAGAAGGTGTTTTGTGGAGACCTCTGCTTATTAAGCACAGCTCAAGAGTATATTGTATTTCTGGAATTCTCTTGTCTTTCTTTTAAGACCTACCTAAAAAGCTACAATGATGGATGTGTGAAAGACTTCAAGTTTCTTAATATGGCTCATTACTTTAATGAGAAAAAAAGATTATTATAGACTTAGTTAAAGCAAGAAAAAGAGCTTTCTATTGGAGTGGTATTTCACAGTTTTATATCAAAATTATTATATTTTAAAGGGAATTACAGATAAACTTCACAAGGCCAGGCACAGTGGCTCATGCCTGTAATCCCAGCACTTTGGGAGGCTGAGGTCAGAGCATCACTTGAGGCCAGGAGTTTGAAGCCAGCCTGGGGAACATAGCAAGACCTGTCTCTACAAAAAATTTAAAAAGTAGCTGGGCATGGTGGTGCATACCTGTAATCCCAGCTAATCAGGCGGCTGAGGCAGGAGGACCACTTGATCCAGGCGTTTTGGACTGCAGTGAACTATAATTGTGCCACTGTAGTCCAGACAAGACAACAGAGACCTGTCTCTGAAATACAGAACAAAACACAACAAAACAACAACGAAAAAATTATGCTAACAAGGGAATTTCTTTGTGAACACTTACTGACTTGGTTTCTAAAGGGCAGTGGAGTCATTTGTATCTGATCCACTAATGTTCATCTTTAAAATTCCTGAAGGTCGAATTAAAATGCCCCTCATTCCCTCCTGAAGCCCCTTCACCCTCTAGTCACCCCTGCCACACACATAGATATTAAACATCTGTGTGACATGTGACATCCCCCAGCACAACAGCACGTGCCCCCAATCTGTTCCAATCTGTCATAATCCTTTGTGTACAGTCTCAAGTCACCTAGTAGACTATTTGTTCTTTGAGTTTAGGGACTATGACGTACTCTTCTTCTTCTTTTTTTTTTTTGAGACAGAGTTTCTCCCTTGTAGCCTAGGCTGGAGTTCAACGGTACAATCTCGGGTCACTGCAACTTCAGCCTCCCAGATTCAAGCGATTCTCCTGTCTCAGCCTCCCAAGTATCTGGCATTACAGGCATGCGCCACCATGCCCAGCTAACTTTTGTACTTTTAGTAGAGATGGGGTTTTGCCATGTTGGTCAGGCTGGTCTCAAGCTCCTGACCTCAGGTGATCCACCCACCTTGGCCTCGCAAAGTGCTGGGATTACAGGCATGAATACAACCAAAATGTTGTACTCTTCTATTTTGCATCTTCCACTGTACCTATGACTGTGGCTGGCACATCCAAAAAGAAATTAAATACTTGCTGGATTTAACTTAATTCAGTGTCTCCATGAAATCCCATTATCCTCATAGCACTCTTTAGAAGGTGCTATTTTCCCTCTAGAGTGACAGTGCCCTGTGACTGTCACTCTAGAATTATTGCAAAAAGGAGAGAAGTTTAGAAGGGACACAGTAACACACATGACATTTGCCTTGGTTGTCTTCCTGCTCTTTTTAATAAACATTTTCCCTAGGTGCCCAATTCTGCCATGGAACCCCCACCTTGGCACCTCATAAGGGTTCGCTCAGGGCCATCAGTGCCTGTGACTTTCGTATTCATTTATTTGTTTCAAATGTCTTTTATACTGACTTTTTTTTTTTTTTTTTTTTGAGACAGGGTCTTGCTCTGTCGCCCAGGCTGGAGTGCCATGGCAATTAGCTGGACATGGTGGCAGGTGCCTATAGTCCCAGCTACTCAGGAGGCTGAGACAGGAGAATCACTTGAACCTGGGAAGTGAAAGTTATGGTGAGCCGAGATCGCGCCACTGCACTCCAGGCTGGGCAACAGAGTGAGACTCCATCTCGAAGAAAAAAAGGTACAGGAAAGAGGAAAGAGCAAGGAGAATTGCTGAATTCTCTTATGTGAACTCTGACCCAGAGTCCAGCAAGTTCTGAAAGTTCTCCCAAGCCCCAAACCCCTGAAGTCTTCCCAGCCGCCGCCATACGCCGTTGGCTTGGTGACAATTGCAGCCTCTTTTCAGTCACAAGGGTTTTTTTGTTTTTGCTTTTTCACTTTTGCTAATGTTTAAAAACTTTTAAAACAAAAATTTCCAAACACAAACAGAAGTAGAAAGACTGGTGCAATGAACTCCCATGTACCCATTGAGAATTATCAGTGAGGTTCCATCTGTACCACCACCCACTTCAACGATTATTTTGAAGCAAATCCCAGACATCGTATGTATTCACCTTAAAAGCAAGTATTATTTTTTTTAACATAAACACAATACAGAATACCATTAACACCTAAAAAGTCAACAAGCATCTCTTAATATCAAATATTTAGTCCAAGTTCAGCTTTCTCCAATCGTCTTTTTTTTTTTTTGAGACCAGGCTGGAGTGCAGTGGCGCACTCTCAGCTCACCGCAACCTCCGACTCCCTGGGTTCAAGCGATTCTCCTGCCTCAACCTCCCGAGTAGCTGGTACTACAAGTGCGCACCACCACACCCAGCTAATTTTTGTATTTTTATTAGAGACGTGGTTTCACCATGTTGGCCAAGATGGTCTCAATCTCCTGACCTCGTGAACCACCCGCCTCGGCCTCCCAAAGTGCTGGGATTACAGGCATGAGCTGCCGCACCCGGCTCCAATTGTCTTATAAATGTTTTTTCTAATAGCTTCAAGTTTCATATGCTGATAGTGTGTTAGAATATTTTGTTTCTATCTTTAAAAATCCACCAATAAGCAGGATGTGATGTATGCCTGCAGTCCCAGCTACTTGGAAAGCTGAGATGGGAGGATTGCTTGAGCCCAGAAGTTTGAGGCTGCAGTGGCCTATGGTTATCCTGTGAGTAGTCACTGCACTCCAGCCTGTGCAAATTAGCAAGACCCCATCTCTTAAAAACAAAAAAACTCATCAATAAGTGTCCGTATATTTACTATGTGGTCAGCACTGTTTTAAGCACATTAAGGAGCTAAGTGCCCATGTTGGGGAGTGGTGAAAAATGGAATCAGATAGACAGGATAGGGCTAAAGAGGATATTTACAAACAGCAGAGGAGTTTCAACTTGATTTGGTAGAGAATGGAGAACCTCTGAAGATTTTTGAGCTTGACGTGACAAGAGGAACTTCAGCTTCTCCAGTGAATGACACATTACTGTGACAGTTCCCTTCACCTCTCACAATGCCTGACTCCTTGAAGCATTGAAAGAGCAAGGGAGGTTATGAGGCTTCTACACAAACCTCAGGTGTGATGATGAGAGTACAAAGATAGGAACTTGCCTTTATAGTCAAATGTTGTCTGCAAAGCAAGGAATGTACATAAAAATATAAATGGAAATGAAATATAAATTATATTTCAATAATAAGATCTTTTGATGAAAAGTTTTAAAATAGTAAAATAACCTTATGCACAGCATTAATATAAACAAAGAACGTTCATTTTTTTGAAATGAGTCTTGCTCTGTTGCCCAGGCTGGAGTGCAATGATGCAATCACTTCTCACTGCAGCCTCAACCTCCTAGGCTCAAGGGATCCTCCCACCTCAGCCTCCTGAGTAGCTGGGACTCCTGGTGTGCACCACCACACCTGGCTAATTTTTTATATTTTTTTGTAGAGGTGAGGTTTCACCGTGTTGTCCAGGCTGGTCTCAAACTCCTGGGCTCAAGTGATCCTCCCCGCCTGGCCTCCCAAATTGCTTGGGATTACAAGTGTAAGCCATCGTGCCTAGCGTCAAGAGCATTCTCAATGGTCAGGAAAAACAACACAATAGAAAATAACTTTGAAGACTTAGAAAGTGAGTGTTTTCTGACATCTTCTAAATATGCATCTTAAGATTTTTAATTGTATAAATCCTAACCAACAGCCTAAGAGCTAAGTATACAGATGAATACCATATAAAGGCAATCTAAGTCTAGTTATTTTTAACTAAGTGGATTATAAAATGAACCTAAGACCTCATTAGAGGTCAAGTTTTTGCAAAGATATAAAAATTGAGCTAGAGTTGGCAGGGACATACGTGGTAGAATTTTGAAACACTTTGTAATCCATGAGTCAGTGCCTCTGGAATGTTGGAGAAGAAAGAATGGCAGTAATCAATCCAAGAGGACCCAAAGGCATGCACTCTGTAGGCTGTTCCAAGCCTATTTTAGCAAGTGCACATGTCTCCAAAATAAAAGGTACTCTCCAAGTGGTGAGATGGCATCTGGATCATACAGAGTTTTGTGGGTTTTTTTTTTTAACTCATTTAAAATCATTGAAATTCAACTAGACCCTCCAAAATCTTCAGAAGAAAAGAACAAATTTCAAATTTTAGAAAGCAGTTTAAGAAAAAGACATAATAGGACTGAAGTTTATCATTATACATATTTCATGATCAGTCTTTGGTATTATTAAATGAAACTGACAGATGTTTCATAAAAACACATGGATTCTGGGCAGCTTTCTCTGCTGAAGGGCTGAGAGATCAACCCCAGGGCAGACAGCTGGGCTCAGAGCTGAGCAGGGCGGGGATGGATGAGGATGTGCAACCACCCCGAAGATCCTCATCATCGTTGACAGTGGGGCAGGCAAGTCCATCGTGCTCTTGAGGTTCACAGATTATATTCTTGATTCAGAACTTGCAGCAACAATAGCATGATGTGACTGCAAACAGTATGCTGAGAATGGATGCCAGGTGAAACGCAGGGCTCACTGTCACAGAAGTTGCCTCAAATTCCAGGTATCTGGAAAGAAATGTAAAGTGGACCACCTGCCACAAATATATAATCAGTAAAATGAAGTCTATGATACATCAAATGTGCCAAGGGAAGATAACGGTAAACATATGTCTCTTTCCTGCTGTCTAAACTGGTAATTCAATGCTCTGTTCTGTATTTGCTTCTTCCAGGCAATCCAGGAATCACATGAATTGTTTATTCACAGATGAAGGGGTAAAGAAACTGCTGTGCAGTTACACAATGGAATACAGTTCAGCCATAAAGCTTCGGGAAATCCTGTCATCCGCAGCTACGTGGAGAACCCTGTCCATCCACAGATGAAGGGATCAGAAAACCCTAGTATATATACTGATGGGAATAGCCTTCAGACACCAAAATAATAAAATTATGTCGTTTGGGCCAGGCGTGGTGGCTCACGCCTGTAATCCCAGCACTTTGGGAGGCCGAGGCAGGTGGATCAAGAGATCAAGAGATCGAGATCATCCTGGCCAACATGGTAAAACCCTGTCTCTACTAAAAATACAAAAATTACCTGGGCGTGGTGGCACACGCCTGTAGTCCCAGCTACTTGGGAGGCTGAGGCAGGAGAATCGCTTGAACTCGGGAGGTGGAGGTTGCAATGAGCCAAGATGGCACCGCTGCACTCCAGCCTGACAATAGAGTGAGACTCCATCTTGGAAAAAAAAAATTATGTCGTTTGGAGTAACACAGATGAACCTGTCCATCTACAAAAGAAGAGATCAAGAAACTCTAGTATGTACACAAAGCAAAACCCTTCAGCCACCAAAATTGTGACATATGTCACTTGGAGCAACCCGGTTGAACCTCTGAGGCTCCCTCCTCCTCCACAGGCCGATGAAGGCCGTAGCTGCTGCTCCTGCCTGGGTCGTGCCCTGACATCCCCACCGCTTCTCTATTTATACATCTTAATAGGGTTGCTGACCCAGCAATAGCTGAACAGCTGGTATGCATCTCACACTAAGCCAGGTGCTTCCTATGTCTCTGACTTGAAAAATGCTGAGTTAGTTACCTTCTTAACACCATGGAACTTTTACTTAAAAGTTTGTTTTTTATCTCAGAGAGCTCCAAGCAAGTTTTAGGGGGCTACCCAAAACCAGTGAAGACTTTAATAGTTAAAGTAGAATTTCAGAGTACTGTAATTTTACGAGAAACCAAACCCCAAAATTAAACATGAAGATCAGTGTCTGTACTGAACCGGTCCATCTGGTGGACACAGGATTTGTGTTATCAACTAGAGTGTTACTGAGGATTCACAATTTCTGGCATCCATTGGTGTTAAGAAAATTGAGTTGAATACCAAATGCAGCAGAGCACACCCAGCCTAGATGGAAGGAGTCCATCAAGCACTCAAGCAGCGCTTTTGTTAGGGTTCTGGGTGCAAGTCTTCCTCATCCCTCCCACTTTCTCCTGGCCTCCCTATAAACCTGAACCACCAGGTACCTCAATTTTCTTAAGGACAGGCTGTTCTTCATGTTAAATTGGTCGAGGAAACGGGCGGGCCACTGCTTGCTCTGCACGTCGTCCTCAGGGTGCTCGGTCTTCAGGTAGTACCACAGCCTGGTGGCTTCGGCCTGCAGGAGTAACTGGCCCATTCCTAGGCTGTCCCCCAAGATGTGTCCTCTGAAGAAGCCGGCCAGGTAGAGGGGGTTTCCACTGTAGTTGGAGATGGGGAAGGAGATGCTGCTCAGGTCGAGCGTTTTGTCCGCCTGCCAGGCATACAGGAGCAGGTTGGGGGCCACGCAGAGCGCCCTGTACCTCTCACATATCTGCTGGTATTGGATCGGCCTTCCGTTTCCCTGCACCACGCGCCGATCCTGCACCACGCGCGGATCCTGCACCACGCCATCTAGTTGGCTGACTTCCGCAAAGGTGGCCGAGCCCAGCAGTGAGTGGCTGTGGGAGACCACCAGAGGTGAGGCAAAATTGGCTTCCATGCTCCTGCTGGAGAAGGAGAAGCGGTAGGAGTCGTTGTTGGTGAAATGGCCCTTCAGGAAGCATGCAGGCCGTGGCAAGTGAGAAAGCAGCTGCGGGCCAGACCTCCCCCGACTCAACCATTTCCTGGAGAGATTCTAGGGAAGTCTATTTGAGCTTGCCCCGAGCTGCAGGCAGAGGCGACGTTTGGAGCTCGTGGTTCGCTCCAGTTGCCCAACTAATCTGGAACGTGTTTGTGGCCTGCCTGGCCTCTCAGAGGTTCAGCAAATACAAGGATCGCTTCTTCAAGGCCATCAAATGCATGCCTATCCACAGACTCGCAATTTATTAGGAGAATTTGGGGGTTTCTCCTACACACACGAATAGCACAGAAATTCCACGTGTCCTGAGAAACAGAAATTCCACCTGTGCCTTTCCTGGGGTTCACCCAGTAGCAGTTTCAGGTAAGGCTTTTGTGAACCTGATGCACTTGGCTTAGTTATTATTTTTATTCTCTGTCCACAAATGTAACATGAACATAGATTCTCCTAGTAAAAACAAGTAAACACAGAGAATGAAAAGTGGAAAAAAATCTAAACCTTTCTATCGCATTTCTCTTAAAGGAAGTGTTAAAAAGTGGGTCTACATCCTTACAAACCCTTTCTATGCATATATATGTGTATCAACGATATAGCAAATATACCTTTTTCATAAATATTATTGTACTATTTGTATTATGCAGATTACGTTTTTCATCTACAGTGGCAGAGGATTTGAACATGTCAGTGCATATAGACTGATTGGTTGATTGATTGATTTTTGACCAGGGTCTCACTCTGTAGCCCAGGCTGGAGTGCAGTGGTGCAATCTTGGGTCACTGCAACCTCCACCTCTCTGGTTCAAGTGATTCTCCTGCCTCGGTTTCCCGAGTAGCTGGAATTACAGGCATGTGCCACCACGCCTGGCTAATTTTTGTATTTTTAATAAAAATGGGGGTTTCTCCGTGTTGGTCAGGCTGGTCTCAAACTCCTGACCTCAAGTAATCCACCCGCCTTGGCCTCCCAAAGTGCTGGGATTACAGGTGTGACCATACCACACCCGGACTTATTTTTTTTGAACTGCTCTATACTTTTCCAATGTATGAATGAAACATAATTCAGCCAGAATTTTATTGATGGAACCATAGATTGTTTAGACATTTGCTTTTATAAACAGCATTCAGTGAGCAAATGTCTTTTATTTAACCTATACTCAGGAACCGTATCTGTGAAATAATTTTTTAGAGTGGATTCACTAGGCCAAAGGATAGGTTATTTTAAATTTTTAGAACTATTGAGAAATTAAAATTCAAAAACGTTGCATTAATTTGTATCCTCATAAGCAATATATGAATTTGCCATAGCTTATCCCACAATGTCAGCAAAGCGTTTGGTTCATGCCACTGGTATCTTACTTTGGTTTAATTTTGAATGTATCGCTTAGTATCCTTATCTTTCCTTTTTCAGTGAACTATCACATCTTTCGTGTGCCTATTCCATTCAATAGTTTTACTATTGGATTCTTGGGATTTTCTTCTTGGTTTATAGGGACCATTCATATGTTAAAGAAATGATCACTTTTCTTGTGATCAGAGTCACCGGTGTCCTCCCCTCCGCCTCCATTTTGCTCATTGTCCATGGCTTATTTGTGTAGCTCATTAATGAATACTTTTCTTTCATGGGTTCCAAGCTTTTTGTCATAATAAATTTTTCTTTTTTTGTGATCAAAAATATCCCACATGGATTCTGATCACGAAAAATGCAGACAATAGCACAAGGACTGTTTCCGAAGAATTCATCTTGTTTTTGGTAATTTGCCAGATGGATGCACAAGACTCAGTGACAGGGCCTTAAGATTCATTGCAGCGAAGCATACTCAACAAAAATAGCAGGGAACGTGCAATCAGAGGAGTCCAGGGAGGATCCTGGGAGGCCCAGCACAGACCTCTGATTTTCTTCCTCATTCACAGCCACACAGGAGCACTTTCTCTCTGGTAGAGTGTCAGGGACCGGCACGTGCACGTCTGCCGAGAGGCTCCCGGCCTGCGGGAGGCCTCACCCCAACTCAGAGATGTTTACTACCTGGAAGAGAGAGTGCGCAGAAGAAAAGGCAGACAGACAGTGGGGTCTGGAGGACTACTCAGGCAATGCCAGCATAGCATGCCAGAATAGCAAGTTTATTGTGTGCATAAGTCTGATTATGTACCTTTTAGTTCTTCCTTGATGATGCAAGCTACATAGTAACATTAAACAGTAAAATATGAGAACAGAAATCAATGGAACAATGATTGATCAGTTTGCCGAAACACTATGGGAACAGGTAAAACAAAAATCAATGGCGTGGGAACAGAAATCAATGGCTACATTGTGACATTGTTACTTATTACACAGAAACTAAGGGAACAGAAACTAAGAAACTAAGGTAACTAGGCCCATTTAGGGTCAACAGAGCTGTTTCTTCCCCTCATGTTACTTTTTCCCCTGCTACTTCTGAATTTGATCCTCTTGATAGAATGGAGCGATCCCCACAGTAGAGCTGTCTGGTATGTATGAGTCACAGAATCCGAGGGCTTTGTAGCAAGTGGGTCACAAAGGTACCTCCTGCTATGCAACCAGTCATGACAATCAACACTCAAGATCCCAGTAAGAAACCCAACTGCCTTTATATCTGTGCAAAGCAACTCAACAAACCAGTACAGTGTGGTCCATTGCTCCAAGTATATGTAGCAAAACCATCAATCACAGCCAGATGCAGTGACTCTCACCTATAATTCTAAAACTTTGGGAGTTTGAGGCAGGAAGATCACTTAAGCCCAGGAGTTTGAGACTAGAGGGAGACCCTGTCTCTGTGAAAACAAAATTAAAAATTAGCTGGGCATGGTATTGTGTGCCGGTAGTTCCAACTACTCAGGAGACTGAGGGGCGAGAATTACTTGAGTCCAAGAGATCAAGGCTGCGGTGAGCTGTGATTGCACCACTGCACTCCAGCCTGGGTGATAGAGTGAGACTCTGTACTAAAAAGAAACAAAAACTATCAGTCACTACCATAAAGAATATTTCAGAAGCAATATTTTCAGTTGTTAGCCAAGAGTCAATCATGGCATCCTTAGAGACATGTAACGACTAAAAATACAGACCTGATGTGATATTAATTTGTTGCAAAAGTAAATTGCAGTCTTTGCCATTACTTTCAATAACTCTTTCATCAGAGATATTCTGGAATGAACCAAAGGCAGCAAGCTTGCAAGATGGTATTACTCCTTAGAGTGTGTCCAATATGCCCTACCTCCCTGCATTTCCCCATGTTTCTCCCTGTGCCTACTTCTTCGCCTGTCCTTGTTTCCAGATCCCATATGCCTTTCATGCTCCCAAAAACTTTGGGACAAACTCCCAAGACTCTCATGCCCAGCTGGTATCCGTCACTTATATAGTCAGGACTAGCTGTGCAATTTGTAGGATCTGGTACAAAATGGAAATACTCAGTCCCTTGTTAAAAATTTATTGAAGAATTTCAGGACAGTGACAGTAAAGCATTAAACCAAGAGCAAGGCCCTCCCTGGTGCAGGTCCCTGTGCAGCTACACAGCTTGCAAAAGCCTGAAGCCAGCCCCGATTCTTTCTTTCATACAGGGTCTCAGTCTGTTGCTGAGGCCAGAGTACAGTGGCTCCGTCACTGTTCACTGCAACCTCGACCTCCCAGGCTCCAGCAATCCTTGGGACTTGGAGAAGCTGAAATACCACCACACCTGGCTAATTTTTGTACTTTTTGTAGAGACAGGGTCTCACTATGTTATCCAGGCTGGTCTCTAACTCCTAGGCTCAAGTGATCCTCCCTCCTTGGTCTCCCTAAGTGCTGAGATGACAGGTGTGAGCCACCGTGCCTCGTCTTGTGGTGGGTTTTCACTGGCATATGTGAGACAGATACAGGGAAGTGGAAAGTACCCCACTCACCCTCCACTCCAATCACTCCTACGTCCACTCCTCACCTACAAGGTGACCTTGGAAAGTCATTTTGTCTCCAGACTCCATTTCCTCCTCAATAAAACAGGAATGATAATGATACCATGTTTATGGGGCAATTGTGAATGTTGAAAGAGATATGTACGTGAAAGCGCTTTGTAAAGTAAAGCACTATGCAAATATTATCCCTCTCTCCGGGGCTATGTCCGTCTAGATAACAAACACTGGTCTGTTATTTTCTCTTCCTTGGACAATACTGGAGGCACACTAGCAGACACTTTGCTTTGTTGTTGTTGTTGTTTTGAGACAGAGTCTCGCTCTGTTGTCCAGGCTGGAGTGCAGTTGTGTGATCTCCGCTCACTGCAACCTCCATCTCCTAGGTTCAAGCAATTATCATGCCTCAGCCTCCCCAATTGCTGGAATTACAGGTGCCTGCCACCATGCCCAGCTAATATTTGTATTTTTAATAGAGACGGGGTTTCGCCATGTTGCCCGGTTTGGTCTTGAACTCCTGAGGTCAGGTGATCCGCCTGCCTTGGCCTCTCAAAGTGCTGGGATTATAGGCATGAGCTGCCACGCCCAGCCAATACTTTTCCTTTTCACCCTTTCTCCCCAGACATTAATACTTTTGTTATTACAGTAGTACAACATAACCTCATGTTACATTTCTCCAATTACAAAATGTAGTTACATTTATACTTGTTATTATGGAGGAGACTCATTTATGTCAGCCAGGTTGAGTAACTTCTATGGATGGCTAATCTTATGCACTTTTATGTTTTATTCCAATTCAATTTTGGAGAATGTCATTTTCAAAACTTGTCACTTTGTCACACCATATAATACTTGCAGTCACCTCTCTACAGAATACATTTTATGCTTCTTACTCTCTCACCTTCCTAACTACTGCTATGTGCACATAAAGATCTTGATAAATATTTGCTAAATAAATGAATTAGCAAAAGAAAGAGAAAGAAGAAAGAAAGAAGGAAGGAAGGAAAGAAAGAAGGAAAGAAGGAAAGAAAGAAAGGGAAGGTCATAGTCTGGAGATACAAAAGGATTAAATGCTGAAACTGGTTTATGATCACCAAACATGATTTCTTTAATGTCAGAAATAGTAGTTCTCCTAGTTGCTACCTAAAGACTTCAAACACACAGAAATGAGTCCCAGTATTGTAGCACTGGATACCAGAGAAGATGAGGTGCTGGTGGGGCTGACACGGAATAGGGTGGAGCTAGGTGAGCCACTGATTGGCCCACACGCATCATCATTCCCTGAATGGGAATAGTGCTCCAACCTTAGGGTTCTGGGTCTCTTCCAATATATTCAGAGGGGTCATCCCCAGGCCAGATTAGTGACTCAAGGTCACTCCAGGAAGGGCCAGCCCAGAAGTCTGTGGTCCTTCTACTTCCTGAGTGACTCTCCTCTTTACAGAGCCCTCTTTCTTCTTCCTTCACTACCTAACCAACACACAACCAGGGCCACTGCTGATCCCTCCTGGACCAAATTCAATCCATGGGTCATCTCTAGGACTGACCCCTTTCCCATGCAACACTCAGGAGCTGAGCTGGTCCTCTTAGAAGTATAGACATGTGTCCGTGATTCTGAAAGGCTAGTCCAGCCTTTAGAGGCAGCTGAAAGGAAAGAAACAAATGTTTTTCATTTTCGAACTTTTATTTCCTGTATATAGTTGGGCCAGGTGTGTAAGAGAGACTCACTAAATGTGTGTTGACAAGCTGAGTAAAGTTTCCACTCTGATCTACTCGGAAATGAAGAGCTCACAAGTTCAGAATGTGTCTGTGACCCCCAGATAAGTCTCTTGGCCTGTATAGCTGGAAACTACCCAAGAAATTCCAATAAAATAAATTGCTTGCCCTAAAAATGGATGCGTTCCATTTTTAATGTTGTAAAAGAAACAAGTAAATGCCTCAGAGCATGCAGCCTTTAGGATGACTAAGAAACCCAACATTATGATGACATTAAGGCTTTAAATGAGAATTGAGACTCGTCTGCAAAGTCTTTGAGCAAGTTAAAATTTTTATTGCTTGTGCTCCCAGGATCCTTAGATAATAGAGTTAAAATAATTAAAGTGTGGTTATGGCAACCCTGACAGCTTTCACGATTTTGGAGATTGCTATTACTTGGGTATGGTTTGAGTTTATTTCCCCCCAAAACTCATGTTGAAATTTGATCCCCAAGGTGGCAGTGTTAGGAGGTAGAGCTAGTGGGAGGTGTTTGGTCCCCAGGGGTGGATCCCTCATGAATGGCTTGATGCTGTTCTCATCATACTGAGTGAGTTCTTGGATTTGTCTTGGATTAGGTGTCTTAGGAATGGATTAGTTGTCACAAGAGCGGGTTGTTATAAAGCCAGAACGTCCCTCGGGTTTTGCCTTTCTTCACAAATGTCCACTTTCCCTTTGATCTTTCCACCGTGTTTTTGTTTGTTTTGTTTGTTTTTGTTTATTTGTCTTTTTAAAGACAGAGTCTTGTTCTGTTGCCCAGGCTGGAGTGCAGTGGCAAAATCTTGGCTTACTACCACCTCTGACTCCCCGGTTCAAGCAATTCTCCTGTCTCAGACTCCTGAGTAGCTGGGACTAGAGGTGCACACCACCATGCTCAACTAATTTTTGGTATATTTTTAGTAGAGACGGGGTTTCCTCATGTTGACCAGGGTGGTCTCGAACTCCTGACCTTAAATGACCCTCCCACTTTGGCCTCCCAGAGTGCTAGATTACAGGCTTGAGCCGCCACACCCGGCCTCTCCACCATGTTTTAACCTACCATGTGACCCTCATCAGAAGCCAAGCAGATGCTGGAGCCATGCTTCTCATACTTCTCAGCCTGCAGAACCAACTAAATAAACCTCTTTTCTTTATCAATTACCCAGCCTCAGGATTTCTGTTATTGCAAAACAGATGGATTAAGACATAGGTGATCTTCAGCCTGAGTGCTAAGTCCTCCTGCATCTGTGTTCAGAATGCTTCAGTTATGTACTTGTTTAATTAAATAGGATAGTAAGTCAAAATGTGTTATTTGGGGGAACTCCTATTTCCTAAGAGGAGTTTTGGTGAAATAAATGTTCAATGGTTAGAGATTTTCCTTCTTGTTGCAGGGAATGGCTTTTCTGTTAGGCAACGATAAAACTTCCTATTATAAGGAAAGTAGAGTAACATCATGTAGGCTGGGCATGGTGGCTCGTGCCTTTAATCCCAGCATTTTGGGAGGCCGAGGCAGGCAGATCACCTGAGGTCGGGAGTTCAAGACCAGCCTGATCAACATGGAGAAACTATGTCTCTACTAAAAATACAAAATTAGCTGGATGTGTTAGCGCATGTCTGTAATCCCAGCTACTTGGGAGGCTGAGGCAGGAGAATCACTTGAACCTGGGAGGCGGAGTTTGCGGTGAGCCGAGATTGCACCATTGCACTCCAGCCTGGGCAATAAGAGTGAAACTATATCTCAAAAAAACAAACAAACAAAAAATCATGTATTAAAATGGAAAAATCAGTATAAGCTTTTGATTTTAAAAAAGAGATATATTTTCTAGCTCTATCACTCTTGAATTTGGTCCCACAGCAATAGCAGCACATTTACATATCACAACGGTTGGTGCTAATACTATGGTCTACCTAAAAGATAAGGACTCCTAGAGGACAGCTGATTCCTTGCCTTGGGGCAGAAAAAATCAGGATGGTTTTTGGAACTTCACGTCTTGCCAAAAAGCAAGAATGTCTTTAAGGATGCCAGAGCAAGGCTAAAGGGCAAAGCAACTTGCTTAAATGGTTTCCGGTCATGACAATAAACGTTATTGTTAATAAATTTAATTAGAAAAAATCGAATCCATAAAAGGCCAAGGTTTTATGATACCAAAAAAAGGAACATTAGCTTAAATTATACAAAAGGTAATGTACTGCAAAAGAAGTGTGATTATAAGAAGATACGTTTTATTTGTATTGAGTTTAATAAATAAAAGAGAAAGTATGTTTTCTTTCTTTAAGTTTATACCTATTTATTGAGTGTGGATGTATAATTCTATCTGTGTAAGAAAAATGCTGGATACCACACTGTTAAAAAGTCTCAGAAATTGCAGAGACTGTACAAAAGACAGGAAGAATTACTGTCTCCAGTGATCACACACAACAGGGAAGGCAGGAGTTTAACAATCACTTTAGCTGGTTACACATGAGATGCAAAAAAGAGTTCAATAGAGATAAATGTGCCAAATGTTTAACAGAGGAAAGCTAACTGGGTAGCTCCTGGGTAAACTTCTTGATAGTCCTACTGGTTATAGTGAAATATAACAAGAAATGAATATGGTTTTAATATGAAAACAGATCAGGTGAATATATAATAGCAGAACATATTATCTAACACTAGCCAACCAGGACTATCAAGAAAAGGTAAACAATTTGGATTTTAGTTTGTTTTTGTGTTTTAGAGACAGAGTCTTGCTCTATTGGCCAGAATGAAGTTCAGTGGGGTGATCCTAACTCACTGCAGCCTCCAATTCCTGGGCTCAATTGATCCTCCCATCTCAGCATCTCAAAGTTCTGGGATTGCAGCCATAAAAAAGAATGAGTTCATGTCCTTTGCAAGGACATGGATGAAGCTGGAAACCATCATTCTCAGCAAACTAACACAGGAACAGAAAACCAAACACTGTATGTTCTCACTCATAAGTAGGAGTTGAACAATGAGAACACATGGACACAGGGAGGGGAACATCACATATTGGGCCTGTCGGGGGTTGGGAGCAGGGGGAGGGGGAGCATTAGGACAAATACCCGATGCATGTGGGGCTTAAAATCTAGATGATGGGGTGCGGCAAACCACCATGGCACATGTATACCTATGTAACAAACCTGCACGTTCTACACATAAAGAACTTAAAGAAAAAAAGAAAGAAGGAAAGGGAAGGAAGGAAGGAAGGAAGGAAGGAAGGAAGGAAGGAAGGAAGGAAGAAAAAGTGCTGGGATTACAGATGTGAGCCTCTGTACCCTGCCGAAAGTAAACTATTTTGAAGGAAGATAGCAAGTCGCAAAAACTGAAACACAGGCTAAAAATGATCTTGAAAATTTTACTGAGATGAAAAGTGGAGCTTTACTGAAAACAAGAGGTTCAGCCCCCATGACCAGGGATCAGATTTGACTCACCTAAGCGGCCCTCTAGTCCTGTGCTCCAGTGAATAATCTTTGATAAGCCACATCTTACAACCTGGCTCGTCTATGAAATATTTTTCTTTTGGGTTTGGTAAAATTACTGCAATCCTGGTAATGTATTGAAAAAATTGTTATGAAAACTCAGGATGTTATTAAAATAAAAATAGCTGTAATCCAAAAAAGGTATAAAAACAACTACAAATAATAGAGTTAGCCCATTATTCTGATGGTTCAAAAATAATTTAAATATAATAATACATTTTATAATCATTTGTGTGTTTTATTTACCATCTGAAGTGTTTGAAATGTCTTAAAAATCAACCATACTAATATGTATATTTGTAATTACAGTTTAAAATTGTTTGGGGAAATGTAATTAATTAAATTTAATTCTTAAATGTTCAAGAAAATTTAGTTTTCAAGTATTTGATATACGAAGTTTAATAATCTGAGCATTAAACAAAGTACATATAGCTGGAAGTATTCTTCTCCATGTTCCAAAGCTCCTGGTTATTGAAGAATATACCCAACAGTTCAGAGGGGTAATGATATGGTTAGGCTTTGTGTCCCCACCCAAATCTCATCTTGAGTTGTAATCCTCATAACCCCATGTGTCAAGGGCAGGACCAGGTGGAGGTAATTGGATCATAGGGACAGCTTCCCCCTGCTGTTCTCATGATAGTGAGTGAGTTCTCATGAGATCTGATAGTTTTATAAATGTCTGACATTTCTCCTGCTTGCACTCACTCTGTCCTGCCACCCTGTGAAGAAGGTGCCTGCTTCTCCTTTGCCATCCACCATGATTGTAAGTTTCCTGAGACCTCCCCAGCAATGAGGAACTGTGAGTCAATTAAACCCTTTTCCTTTATTAAACTACCCAATGTCAGATATTTTTTCATAGCAGTGTGAAAATAAAACAGTAAATTGTATACCAACTCACTAAAACAGTAAGTTGATACCAAGGTAGTGGGGCACTGCTATAAAGATACCCGAAAATGTGGAAGCGAATTTGGAACTGGGTAACTGGCAGAGGTTGGAACAGTTTGGAGGGCTCAGAATAAGACAGGAAGATGTGGGAAAATCTGGAACTTCCTAGAGACTTGCTGAATGAATGGTTTTGACTAAAATGCTGATAGTGATATGGACAGTGAAGTCCAGGCTGAGTCTGTCTCAGATGTAGATGAGGAACTTACTGGAAACTGGAGGAAAGGTGACTCTTGCTCTGCTTTAGCAAAGAGACTGACGGCATTTTGCCTCTGCCCTAGAGCTCTGAGGAACTTTGAACTTCAGAGAGAGGATTTAGAGTATCTGGCAGAAGAAACTTCTAGGCAGCAATGTTAAAGACATGACGGGTGCTCTTAAAAGCATTCAGTTTTATGCATTCACAAAGAGATGATTTGGAATTGTAACTTATGTTTAAAAGGGAAGCCAAGCATAACAGTTTGATAAATTTGCAGACTGACGATGGAATAGAAAAGAAAAACCCATTTTCTGAGGAGCATATCAAACTGGCTGCAGAAATTTGCTTAAGTAACAAGGATCCAAATGTCAATCTCCAAGACAACGGGGAAAGTGTTTCCAGGGCATGTCACAGGTCTTCTCGGCAGCCCCTCTCAATACAGTTCCAGAAGCCTGGGAGAAAACAATTGTTTCCTGGGCTATGCCCAGGGCCTTGCTGCTTTGTGTAGTCCTGGGACTTGGTGTCCTGCATTTCTGCTATGGCTAAAAGGGGCCAAGGTAAAGCTCAAAATGCTGCTTCAGGGGGTGCAAGCCCCAAGCCTTGGGTGGCTTACATGTGGTGTGGGGCCTGTGGATGTACAGAAGTCAAGAATTTAGGTTGGAGAATCTCTGCCTAGATTTCAGAGGATGTATGGAAAGGCCTGGATATCTAGGCAGAAATTCACAGCAAGGGCTGAGCCCTTATGGAGAACCTGTGCTACAGCAGTGTGGAAGGGAAATATGGAGTCAGAGCCCCGCCTTCCCCGCCACAGAGTCCCCACTGGGGCACTGCCTCCTGAAGCTGTGAAAAGAGGACCACCATCCTCCAGAGGCCAGAATGGTAGATCTACCAACAGCTTGTACCATGCACCTGGAAAAGCCACAGACACTCAATGCGTCTGTGAAACCAGCCAAGAGGGAGGCTGTACCCAGCAAAACCACAGGGGCGGAGCTGCCCAAGACTGTGGGAACCCACTTCTTGTATCAGCATGACCTGGATGTGAAGCATGGAGTCAAAGGAGATGATTTTGGAGCTTTAAGATTTGACTGCCCCACTGGATTTTGGACTTGTATGGGCCCTGTAGCCCCTGGTCAAGTGAGATAATTACATTACAATTCGCCTTAACGTTTAATCTTAATGGCACTAACCATTAAATGTATATTCATCTATTTCATTTCTTAGATGTTCATGAAACTCTTAATTTCCCAGAAATTAATTCACATTGTCTCTACGGACTTTTGACTTGTGCTGTGCCTTCAAAAACTGTTTATATAGAACATTTACTGTACTAATATGTTCCATAAGTTGGGTTAACCAAGCAAGTTACCAGTAGTAAACTAGTTTTACATTAACTTTGGGAAGCAATAGTTACCATAGAAAACAAAAATATAGCAGTAAATAAATAATCTTTTAGTGCATTGTAGTGGATTCATATCACAAAGAGAAAAGAAGGCCCGGCACAGTAGCTCATGCCTGTAATCCCAGCACTTTGGGAGGCCGAGGTGACTGGATCACCTGAGGTCAGGAGTTTGAGACCAGCCTGGTCAACATGGTGAAAGCCTGTCTCTACTAAAAATTAAAAAAATTAGCCAAATGCGGTGGCGCACGCTTGTAATCCCAGCTATTTGGGAGGCGGAGGCAGGAGAATCACTTGAACCTGGGAGGTGGAGGTTGCAGTGAGCCGAGAAGGCACCATTGCACTCCAGCTGGGTGGCTGAACAAGATTCCATCTCAAAAAAAAAAAAAAAAAAGAAAAGTAATATGAAAACATATGTGACTAGTGCTATTCTGTACATTATAGAACTTTGCAATGGTTAAAGCCACCATAATACAGGCTGAGATTTGTCATCAGTCTAGGTCATATACTGGGGTCATTGTCAGCACTGGGAAGTTTGTTACTCAGAGCCAGTTAAAACGCATACTGGTGGATTACTTGAGGTCAGGAGTTCGAGACCAGCCTGGCCAACATGCAAAACCCTGTCTCTAACTAAGAATACAAAAATTAGTTTGTCATGATGGCATGTGCATATAGTCCCAGCTACTCAGGAGGCTGAGGCAGGAGACTCTCTTGAACCTAAGAGGCAGAGGTTGCAGTGAGCCAAGGTCATGCCACTGCACTCCAGCCTGGGGGATAGAGTGAGACTCCATCTTAAAACAAAAACAAAACACATTCTTCACAGTAGTCTTCAGAGAGAAGCTCTGTCTAGAGGATATTGGCAGGGCTCATGTGTGAATTGATAACTCAAAATCTCTAGAATTGACCAAGCTAAAAGAAAGATTGCTAGTTTTTCACAGATGCTATATTAGTCTGTGTTCATGCTGCTGATAAAGACTTACCTGAGACTGGGCAATTTACAAAAGAAAGGGGTTTAATGGACTCACAGTTCCACATTCCTGCGGAAGCCTCACAATCATGGTGGAAGGTGAAAGGCACGTCTCACATGGCAGCAGACAAGAGAAGAGTCAGAGCCAAGCGAAAGGGGTTTTCTCTTATAAAACCATCAGATCTCATG
The DNA here is from genome assembly GCA_963573385.1 of Cacajao melanocephalus. Lineage (NCBI taxonomy): Eukaryota > Metazoa > Chordata > Mammalia > Primates > Pitheciidae > Cacajao > Cacajao melanocephalus. The sequence continues at coordinate 78,168 of CAUYLG010077137.1, read as the reverse complement.
AGATGTATTCACTACCATGAGAAGAGCCCCCATGACTCAATTATCTCCCACTAGGTCCCTCCCATAACACAAGGGAATGATGGGAATTACAATTCAATATAAGATTTGGGTGAGGACAGAGCCAAACCGTATCAGATGCCACCTGAGATCTAGTGGCAGAGTGGAACCTCCAGGAATTCTGAGATGAAGGACCTGAATGCCAAAGTGCCCATATATTTACTTATTTCAGTTGTATTGATTCTAAGTAACTATACTTAATGCATGTATACTGACACTGTGGGTCATCATTTCCATGATCAATTCTGTATTCGCTGATTCCACGCTTTCAGAACTTCAAAAATTGATGTTTGCTATTTGAGTCTAGACTGGTTCTCAAATATTTCATTTTCTTCTTTCTTTCTTTCCTGCCTTCCTTCCTTCCTTCCTTCCTTCTCTCTCTCTCTCTCTCTCTTTCTTTCTTTCACAAAGTCTCACTCTGTCACCCAGGCTGGAGCACAGTGATGCAATCACAGCTCACTGTAGCCTCAAACTTCTGGACTAAGGCGATCCTCCCACCTCAGCCTCCCAAAGTGCTCAGATTACAGGCATGAGACACTGTGTCTAGCCCAAGATTTTATTACTTTTGTAACTTGTATGCTTAACTCTCTGCTTGTAATATGTCCTTTTTTTGTTTGTTTTACTGCTAAACTCAACTGAAGACAATAGGGTTTGGGTACACCTCCCTCTACTGACATAGTCACTATTTGCTAAAAGTGGAAAGCAGGTAAGGAAGAGAGCACAGCACTCACCACTGCAGCCAGGGAACCTCAGCCCCGCAAGGGTGTGGCGGTGGAGAGAGCAGCTGGGATTAGAGGCACCCACTACCACACCTGGCTAATTTTTGTATTTTTAGTAGAGATGGGATTTCACCATGTTGGTTAAGCTGGCCTATAACTCCTGACCTCATGTGATCCACCCACCTCAGCCTCCCAAAGTGCTGGGATTACAGGTGTGAACCACTGCATCTGGCCTCTTGCAGTCATTTTAATTTTGCAAATATTGTATTAAAATATTTCTCTTGCTTACTGAGTTTTTGGGGATCCCCTTAATTTTATGTCTCAGGCAGGTGCCTCATCTGCCTTACCCTGGTCTAAGTTGCACAATCACCCAAGGCAGAATTGTGGGAATAATCCCAAATTCTTTGTTCTTAACCCCATCCCACATCCAGACAATCTCCAAGTTTCATAGAATCTAGTCACCCTTTCTCATGGCTTTCTTGTTCTCTATTCCCGTTTGTTTCGTCTCTCATCACTCCTCTGTGAGATGACCAAGAGCATTCTGACTAGTCTATCCTAATTAGTCCACCTGTCTTCCCTCCAACGCATTCTCCAAGTCACTGCCAGCGTGGCCTCTTTCTTTTCTTTTCTTTTTTTTTTCTTTTTTTTTTTGAGATGGAGTTTCACGCATGTTGCCCAGGCTGGAGTGCAGTGGCGGATCTCGTCTTACCGCAACCTCAGCCTCTCTCCTTCAAGCGAATCTCCTGCCTCAGCCACCCAAGTAGCTGGGATTACAGGCACGCGCCACCACGCCTGGCTACTTTTGTATTTTTAGTAGAGATGTGGTTTCTCCATGTTTGCCAGGCAGGTCTCGAACTCCCGACCTCAGGTGATCTGCCCACCTCGGCCTCCCAAAGTGCTGGGATTACAGGCATGAGCCACCGTACCCGTCCCAGTGGGGCCTTTCTTGAGACGGAGTCTTGCTCTGACACCAGGGTGGAGTGCAGTGGGGCAATCGCTGCCCACTGCAACCTCTGCCTCCCGGTTCAAGTGATTCTTCCGCCTCAGCCTCCCGAGTAGCTGGGACTACAGGCGCGCGCCACAATGCCTGGCTAATTTTTGTATTTTTTAGTAGTCAGGAGTTCAAGACCAGCCTGACCAACATTGAATAATCAATAATTTTCAAAGACAGCAAAGAGTAAAGCCAAAGCCATATTTAAGAAAGAAATATCCTTAAAAAATCAATTTATGGGAATATAACTCCTGTAACAAAGACAAACTTGCAGAACAGCGTAACTCCTCATTTTGTTGAATATTTTTACTACAAAATAGAATCTTTCTTACCAGAAAATCTACCACCATGTTTCCAAAAACCAAGAAAGAAAGGAACAGCCTGCCCTCAGAGAAAAATCTAAGACTCCCCTTCCGGCAACATGAAGCAGAGTGTTTGAAATTGTAAGTTTCTCTTATTTGTAAGGATGCCAGGATCCAGATAATCATGGTAGTTATCTGAGCTGCTTTCTCTTCACTTGGCCTAGAATGGTGATCCCAGGCTTGGGAGGAATATCTGCTGCATTTACCCCTCACCATACAGGCCTCTGAAGTCCCAGTTTTGTGGGGTTTTTTTTCACTTTTCATCTTCTTAATCAGAAATTATTCTAAATATCAATTTTTCTGAGGTATATAATTGAAAAATTCATTTGGAATAACAGTGGAACTATAAATTTGCTGTGAAATTATAATAATTTTTATAGTGTCATATTTAGGGAAAAGTATATTGAGGTCTGCAATTTAATTGGAAATGCACCAAAAAAAGTGAATCAATGGATATACAGAGTGATAAATAGCTGGGTAAATACATGATAAAGAAAGGATAGTGAAATCTTAACTGTAGAATCTAGGCGGGAGGTATACAGGTGATCACTATTAAATTCAACTTTGCTGTACATTTTTAAATTTATAAGGTGAAGGAATATATAAATAGATTAATAGACTCTTGGAAGCTTTCAGCTGGGTGCGGTGGCTCACACCTGTAATCCCAGAACTTTGGGAGCCTGAGGTAGGTGGATTATAAGGTCAGGAGTTTGAGACCAGCCTGGCTAACATGGTGAAACCCCTTCTCTACTAAAAATACAAAAATTAGCTGGGCATGGTGGCACGTAATCCCAGTTACTCAGGAGGCTGAGGCAGGAGAATTGCTTGAGACCAGAGGTGGAGGTTGCAGTGAGCCGAGAGCGTGCCACTGCACCCCAGCCTGGGTGACAGAGTGAGACTCCTCCAAAAAAAAAAAAAAAAAACTTTCATCTTAGAGAGTCCAGAAACATACCCATGAATATATGGAATCTCCTTGTATGACAGAAGCATCATAAAGTTTTGGGAAATAATGAATGCTTTAATAAATGGTGCTGAAGTCTGTTCATTTAGAAAAATTAGATTTCTATCCCAATTAGGCTTATGGTCTAGTCTTTTCCATTGAACTCTAAGTTCCATGAGAGCAGAGTCTAGGTCTATTTTTCCTCCAATAATGCCAGGGCATGGTGCTTAGTAGGTGGCCAGTAAATATTTGCCAAATGGTCAAATGAAGAATATATGTGAAGACCTCAGTCCTGGGAGATATGCTGTGGATTGTAGGATTCCTGTGATCTGTGCTGTTGCTGCTGGCATTGAGGAAAGAGCCAAGCAGCTGAGTCCAGAATCTGCCCACTTCCCTGTTCCTCCTTAGCTGAGCTAAAGCAACTGTCATACTGAGACAGGGCCTCACTGTGTTGCCCAGGCCGATCTCAAATAAGCAAACTTAATGATGAGTGCTATGATGTTGTCCTGGACTTTATTCAGGGCTGACAGGGCTCCCTTGAAGACTTGCTTATAACTTTGGATTTGCAGGAACAAAGTTTGTAGCTGTTTGCCCTTCCTAAGGCTGTAACAAATGGGATGGGTGATCAGGATTTGGGGTGTGGGAGAAATACTGATGTAAAAATAAATGATTGATCCAAGTTCATTGTATATACATATAATATACATCACATATATATGCATGATAGATATATGTATAAATATGACATATATATGTTTGCATGAAAGTGTATGTGTGCATGAAGAGATAGCAAAAATTTCTGCCATGAGCTTAGCATACATACATTTTCCATACATTTTCTACCATGAGCTTAGCATACACACATTTTCCTTATAGCCCTGAAAAAGGAGAGCAAGTTATTTCACAAGGAATCAAATTTGGCAACTGATACTTTGAACTACTTTCACATATTGATTTGATGATTTTGTTGTCAGGACACACATTGTACTTTGATTCTGGTGAGTCTTGTGCTTATTCTAAGCACACAATCAAAAAATGAAAAGGCTGCATTTGAATTATAGATACTGCACTTAGAGTTCCCATTTTGACTGCTAAATCAATCAAAGTGTGTTTTTTCCCATTTTATGATAAACATCGGTACATACATTTTAGTATAGTTGAACATTTTTTAAGTCTACATAATCCTAAAAGTCAAAAGGATACGCTGAATAAAGTGTTGTACGGATCTTTAGTTTCCTCCAGTATAACAGAAGGTAAAGTGGATACTTCACAAATATTCTCTGTATCACTGTGTATTATACAGACTGCGTATTACACAGACAACTAACACAAAAATGTATGCTTCCCACAGAGTAGCAGTGCATGTTGTTTTTGAATAGATAAGCCATATATTCAGCATAATAACTGTTCCCTTTATTTTAAGACATAAATTCAAATATTCTTTAGAGTGCATCAAAGAAGATGAAGTGTGACTCGTAAAATAACTACTTAATAACAAAGATTCTTCAGAATAAACCATCCTAAAAAAAAAAGATTCTTCTCATCTAACATCTTTGCTTTTATTATTGATCTGAATGAAACATGTCTTCCTTTTCATGGTTTCCCCATTTGTCTATAGTAAACTCAGCTCCTTTATCTCATGAGCATTAGAACCACTAACTGCAAATGTGCTGAATACAAATCACTTTGAGAAACGTCCAACAATCACACCCATTTTAATGTTACCAATAAAAGATTTGATGCCTAATAGGTTCATCTAGTAAGCAAGCTATTATAACACTATTTTACTGCAAGTACTACTCAACTACCACCCGTAAATGATATATTTACAGTTCCAGGATCTTGAAAATGATCAGAGCCATTGTAAAGAGTGTGTTTATACATTCTGCATATTAAATAACTTAATGATTACTTTGAGTATTTGTGCAGCTGAAAGCCAGGGGTGAGGCTGCAGTTTTCCTGATTAAGGTAGTACATTCCTTCAAAAGACTTAACTGCAATAGACATGTTACAACATGAACACAATTGGGATAAGAGAAACATCACCATCTTGATTTAAAGTGGCTATTTTAATCCTGTCTATAAGATGTCTATAATAAAACATCAGACCACACTTTTACATAACACTTCAAGGCCTCCAAAATAAGAGAGAAAATTATATTACCTTTTTCAATAGGTATATCGATATAATATAAATCAATGCCTTTTTCTTGATTCCTAATCTTGTGGAGTGACAGTAATAAGCGGAACTGAAAAGAGAGTGGACAGTGGTGATACATCTGGGTTCAATATTCCAAAGATTCACCGACGCTAAGAAACACATTTAGAGCAGGGCATATTTGTTCACACCTGTAATCCCAATACTTTGGGAGGCCGAGGCAAGAGGGTCATTTGAGCCCAGGAGTTCGAGACCAACTCCATCTCTGCAAGAAATCTGGCCAGGTGCAGTGGCTGACACTTGTCATTCCAGCACTTTGGGAGGCCAAGGCAGGTGGCTCACCTGAGGTCAGGAGTTCAAGACCAGCCTGGCCAACATGGTGAAACCCTGTCTCTACTAAAAACACAAAAATTAGCCAGGCCTGGTGACAGTGCCTGTAATCCCAGCTACTTGGGAGGCTGAGGCAGGAGAATCGCTTGAACCTGGGAGGCGAAGATTGCAGTGAGCCGAGATCACACCACTATACTCAAGCCTGGGCGACACAGCGAGACTCCATCTCAAAAAAAATTTTTTTTTTGATTAGCCAGGTGTGGTGGCATGTGCCTCTAGTTCCAGCTATTCAGGAGGCTGAGGCAAGAGGATTGCTGAAGCCCAATAGGACAAGGCTGCAGTGAGCCATGGCCACTCCACTCCAGCCTGTGACAGAGCAAGACCTTGTCTTAAAAAACAACATAAAACAAAAAGCCAAGAAACACATCTAGGAGGAGTTTACCATGCCTATCACTTAGAGCAGCTGGGAGTACCTGAACTCTGGAAAAGTGTTTGCTGAAAATGTATTTCAAGCTGTCTGCCTTTCAATTGAACTATTCACGCACTTGGTTTTGTTTCTTTTTTTTTTTTTTTTTTTTTGAGATGGAGTCTCACTCTGTTACCCAGGCTGGAGTGCAATAGAACAATCTCAGGTCACTGCAACCTCCACTTCCTAGGTTCAAGCAATTTTCCTGCTTCAGACTCCTGAGTAGCTAGGATTACAGATGAGGGCCATCATGCCCGGCTAATTTTGTGTGTGTGTATTTTTTATAGAGATGGGGCTTTCACCATTTTGGTCAGGCTGGTCTCGAACTCCTGACCTCATGATCTGCCTGCCTCAGCCTCCCAAAGTGCTGGGATTACAGGCATGAGCCACCACGCCCAGCCTGTTTCATTTCTGATAAAGAAAAAAGCAGTTGATGGAAGGGCACAGACTGACAGTTCTTACTGTATCAAAAATCAAGTCTTTGCAGAAATAGACAATATGAAGGCTTCCTAAGTGTCCTGCAATATTGGTGTCGTAGATGCTGTGCAGTGCCATGCCAACCAAGCTCTCAAATTCCCCATTTATGACCTAGACAGTGGTGGCTCTCAGTCTCCTGGGGAATTCCCTTCTACAGAAGGGAGCTGCTTCACCTAAAATCATGTCTATTCTCCAGGGACAGCCAGCCTGCAAGGCCCAGCCCCTTGTCCCAGTTAGCACAGCTGTCCCTGCTTCACGGATTCCCCCATAAGATCATCTGAGGCCTCTGTGCCAACTGCATCACAGTCCAACATCCCTGCTTAATCCTGCTATTGACAGCTCTCCCCAGTTAAGCGTCTGCAGGCAAATTTCTGCCTCAGAGAATTTTCCCCATCAAATTCAACTTAAGACACATGGCAAAATTCTTTGATATGATTAAAGATAATAATTTTTGTCCAGGCACAATGGCTCATTCCTGTAATCCCAGCACTTTGAGAGGCTGGGGCAGGCAGATCACTTGAGGTTAGGAGTTTGAGACCAGCCTGGTCAACATGGTGAAACCCCGTCTCTACTAAAAATATGAAAATTAGCCAGGCGTGGTGGCATGCGCTTGTAATCGCAGCTACTGCAGAGGCCGAGGCACAAGAATCACTTGAGTCCACAAGATGGAGGTTGCAGTGGGCTGAGATCACATCACTACACTCCAGCCTGGGCAACAGAGTGACATTCCATCTCAAAATAATAATAAAGATAATTTTTATGTCATTGTAGATTGCTGCTCTATTAATTGGGTTTCAGTGAATGGACTGGTTATGATAACATTCCAGCCAGTTTTCTTTTTTTTCTTTTCTTTTTTTTTTTTTGGTCCTGCCAGTTTTCTATAGATCTGTCTGCTTAATTCCAGGTGTGTGGATTTGGCTTTATAAATATTAATTGAAGAAGGAGTCTGTAGGCTGGGCGTGGTGGCTTATGCCTATAATCCCAGCACCTTGGGAGACCGAGGCGATGGATCACCTGAGGTTAAGAGTTTGAGCTACTCAGGAGGCTGAGGCAGGAGAACTGGTTGAACTCAGGAGGCAGAGGTTGCAGTGAGCCAAGATCACGCCACTTCACTCCAGCCTGGGTGACAGAGTGAGATTCCATCTCAAAAAAAAAAGAAAAAGGAGTCTGAAAAAAACGTAAAATGTATATAAGTCTTGTTTTTAGAAAAATAGAATTAATAAGCTTGTCAAATCACAGTAAAAACATGAATAAATAGGAGAGACTCTCTGGTTTCTTCCTCAATTGTATCCGTTCTCCTTATATTTATTAATATTGGGTGACTTGCTGAGTAAGAATGAAACCTTGGTCATTGAAGACATGAGGAGGCAGGGAACGGTGGCTCACACCTGTAATCCTAGCACTTTGGGAGGCTGAGGGGAGAGGACGACATAGCAAGACTCTTTCATTACAAAATGGGCTACATAGTGAGACTATGTCACTACAAAATATTTCAAAATTAGCTAAGTATGGTGGCGCATGCCTGTAGTTCCCACTACTCAGGAGGTTGAGGCAGGAGGATCACTTGAACCTAGGAGCGTGAGGCTGTAGTACACTATGACTGCGCCAGTGCACTCCAGCCTGGGCAACACAGCAAGACCCTATCTCTAAAAAAAAACACAAAATACAAAAATATATGAGAGAAGCTGCTACGCCTAATCAACCAATGGTACATTTAACCTAACGTTCTGCATATGAGAGGCAGACTTCGTTAAACATCTTGACAGTCATCCCTGATATCAACTTCCAATTGTCAGGAATGTTTTCCAAAATATCCATTCTTCGTGTTCTCATGGCCCTGCTTTTATAGAACCTATCCCTATGGTTTCTACTATCCTACAATCCTGGTCCTTTTCAATGGGAACCTGTTTACATTTGTATCCCACCACCTTTTGAGCAGAGCGTGTTAATTAATAGGCACTCATTGAATTCCAATTTCAGTCAGTACAGAGGACTTATTAGCATTTGTGAGATCCTGAGCATTGAGCTAAGCATCATTGAAGGAGATGACCCACTGTCACTGCCCTTAAGTAACTTATATTCTTGGGGTGACAACATACGTAAATAACTAGAGACCCAGACACAAACTGAGGCAAATTAAATATGGGAGGTTGAATATTCACATTTCTCTTCAATCCTCCTGAAGTGCCACTAAAATGTCAGTAAAGAAATACCAGGCCAGGCGCAGTGGCTCAAGCCTGTAATCCCAGCACTTTGGAAAGCCAAGGCAGCCAGCCTGGCCAGCACAACAAAACCCTGTCTCTACTAAAAATACGAAAATTAGCCAGCCATGGTGGCATATGCCTGCAATCCCAGCTACTCAGGAGGTTGAGGCAGGAGAATTGCTTGAGCCTGGGAGGCAGCGGTTGCAGTGTGCTGAGAGAGCGCCACTGCACTCCAGCCTGGGTGACACTGCAAGACTCTGTCTCAAAAGAAAAAACCAAAGTCTTAAAGCCACGATGTAAAGAAAACTTGAAAGAAGACCACAAGCAAACAGGATTTCAACAAAATGTTGGAAATGTTTAACTACCTAAATAGCCTGGAGAAAGCTAAAAACCTAAGCTTGCAGGCAGAATGTCAAGAATTAAGTTAATTCTCTATATAGAACACCAGAAAGCCTCAGGAAATATAGACTCCAGGAGGCTGAGGTGCAGGGTAGAGCTGAAAATAGGAGGGTTTAGTCAAAAATGTATGTAAAGAAAAAACATGTATATAGAGATCTGTTGAAATGCAATTTCCCCCCACCAAAAGTGCCAGAAGATTGTCCCCTTCCCCAGCACAGCAGAAAGAAGGAAGCTCACTCCCTAGAGAAGTTGAACCAGGGAGGCTGTGAACTCAGGGACAGCGACACCCACGCATGAAGACAGGGTGAGCCACCTTACTGAAAACGGGGAAATAAAACCTGCAAACTGAATGTTGACATTGCCTAACCCCATTCACTCTGAGAAAACTGGCAGCCAGACTTACGTTAACCTGGCAAAAAATTAGAGAATTCTTCTCTAGGGAAACCAACTAATTCAAAAGAAATGTTATAAAATCTCATTGGGTCTACACTACCCAAAAAGATCTATAGATTCAATGCAGTCCCTATCAAAATACCAATGATCTTCTTTATCTTAATAGAAATTTTTAAAAATTCAGAAATTCATATGGAACTACAAAAGAATTCAAAGTAATCTTGAGCAAAGAGAACCAAGCTGGAGGCATAACACTACCTGACTTCAAAATACACTGCAAAGTTACAGAACCAAAACAGCATGGGACTGGCATAAAAGCAGACACATAGACCAGTGAAACAGAATAAATGGCTCAGAAATAAATCCACACATTTATGGTCAACTGATTTTTGACAACAGTGCCAAGAACATGCAATGGGGAAAAGACAGCTCTTCAATGAAAGGTATTGGAAAAACTGAACATCCACATGCCAAAGAATGAGTTAGACCCTTATCTCATACTATATTCATAAATCAACTAAAAATAGATTAAAGATTTAAATTTAAGACCCAAAACTACGAAACTCCTAGAAGAAAATAGGAGGAAAGCTCTATGACATTGGTAGGGGCAATAATTTTTTTGGATATGGTCCCAAAAGCACAGGCAACAAAAGCAAAAATATTTTTGGATAAATGGGATTATGTCAAACTAAAAAATTTCTGTACAGTCAACAGAGGCCGGGCACGGTGGCTCATACCTATAATCTCAGCACTTTGGGAGGCTGAGGCCAGCAGATCACTAGAGGTCAGGAGTTCGAGAGCAGCCTGGCCAACATGGCAAAACCCTGTCTCTACTAAACATAACAAAAATTAACAGGCCTGGTAGCATGCACCTGTAATCCCAGCTGCTTGGGAGGCTGAGGCAGGAAAATCACTTGAACCCGGGAGGAGGAGGTTGCAGGGAGCAGAGATCATGCCACTGCACTCCAGCCTGGATGATGGAGTAAGACTTTGTCTCAAAATGAAAATAAAAATAAAAAATACATTTAGAATTTTCCTAATGAAATGACTAGTTCCCGCCCAATCACAAATTGGTGAAACCCATTAATCTCTAAACCCTACCAACGTGCACAAGGTTTCCAGTACATGTTTTAGTGCCTCACTCAAATTGTTAGAATACCAAGGCTCAACACTCATGTGAGGAAATCCTCTGACATGAGTAACAGATTCCAGAGAAAATTTGGGACACCAGATCAAAATAAAAAAAAAACAAAACCGTATTATCTGAACAATAAGAGAAGATCTTGCTCTGTGAATAGAAACATTTCATTAGAAGCATCCATTTGGAGAATTAAAATTCACACACACACACGCACACACACACACACACACACACACACACACACCCTACAGGGTGAGATCAGCACATCAAAGACATTTTTTTGTTTGTTTATTTCAGACGGGCTCTTGCTCTGTTGCCCAGGCTGGAGTGTGGTTGCACAATCACAGCTCACTGTAGACTCGACCTCCCCAGGCTCAGGCGATTCTCCCACCTCAGCCTCCCAAGTAGCTAGGACTACAGGTGCATATCACCATGCCCAGCTAGGTTTTTTGTATTTTTTGTAGAGATGGGGGTCTTGCTATGTTGCCCAGGCTAGTCTTGAACTCCGGAGCTGAAGTGATCCTTCTGGCTTGACCTGTCAAAGTTCTGGGATTACAGTTGTGAGCCACCATGCCCAGCCTATCCAAGATATTTTGTCCTCCTAATTATACACACATACACACATACACACACACACACACACACACACACACCCCGCCAATAGAAAAGAGTTGAAAATAAAGTTAAGAGAATATCTCAAAAACGAGAACAAGAAAACAAAGAAATGAAAAATAGGAAAGAAAAGAGAAATGTAGACAAAAAGATACTAAAACCTGCCTGGAAGAAAAATTCAGATCACGGCCAGGCGTGGTGGCTCATGCCTGTAATCCCAGCACTTTGGGAGGCCGAGGCAGGTGGATCACGAGGTCAAGAGCTTGAGACCATCCTGGCCAACATGGTGAAACCCCATTTCTGCTAAATATACAAAAATTAGCTGGGCATGGTGGCACGCTCCTGTAGTCCCAGCTACTCAGGAGGCTGAGGCAGGAGAATTGCTTAAACCCTAGAGGCAGAGGTTTCAGTGAGCCAAGATCGCACCATTGCACTCCAGCCTGGTAACACAGCGAGACTCTGTCTCAAAAAAAAAAGAAAAGAAAAGAAAAATTCAGATCACATACAAATGATTAGGATGCGGAATCAGACTTAACAAAAGGAGCAATACCTTCAAAATATTAAGAGTAACTTTATACTGCTGGTGGCTATTTGGAATATGTTAAGAGTAAACTGGAAGAAAAAAGTTAGCAATTTTTAAATCCAGAAAAAAACAAAGTTGTACGAGGTAGGCAATATAATCATAGTGCACTATACGGCTGGTCTGGGAATAATAGTTATGCAGCACGTAAATGCTGTGTACTAAGTTAGCTATAAATAGTGATAGAAATATATGCTGAGAAGATAAAGAGAAGAAAATGTGTTGATTCAGATGAGGGCTAGTGTATAGGCACTATAACCTCATTTAATAATAATAATTCATAAATCAAGAAGCAGCAATAAAGTCATGTTATTTAGAAACACATAGTAGATAAATACTAGAAGAAATTGCTAAAAGATTTAAAGTGGTTTCCCTGGAGAACAGAAATGGATAGAGTGGAGCCAGAACATCTATTTTTCAGGGTTGTAGTGTAGTTTTCACTTTTGAAACTGTGAATGTGTTTCCTTGATAAAAATAGAAAAAATATATAGGTTCTAAAGAATTAAATGAAGCTGGATGCAATAGTGTGTGCCTGTAATCCTATCTGTTTGGGAAACTGAGACAGGAGGATCCCCTGAGCCCAGGAGTTTGAGACCAGTCTGGGCAACATAAAGAGACCTGGACTCAAAAAATAAAAAATAAGGCTGGGCGCAGTGGCTCCCAAGCACTTTGGGAGGCTGAGGTGGGTGGATCACCTGAGGTCAAGAGTTTGAGACCAGCCTGATTAACATGGGAAAACCCCGCCTCTACTAAAAATACAAAAATTAGCTGGACATGGTGGCAGGTGGCTGTAGTCCCAGCTACTTGGGAGGCTGAGAAAGGAGCATCACTTGAATCTGGGAGGTGGAGGTTGCAGTGAGCTGAGATAGCGCCACTGCAACTCCAGCCTGGGCGACAGAGCAAGACTTTGTCTAAAAAAAAAAATTAAATGCCATGTATGTACCTCTGCAACAATCCTGCATGTTCTTCACATGTACCCCAGAACCTAAAGAGCAATAAAATATATATAATAAAAAAAAATTAAAAATAAATAAATAAATAAAACGATGGTATTAAATAGTATGTAGGAATTCTCTCTCTGACCTCTGAAAGAATTCTCTGTGGTAAAAACCACTTGCAGAAGGTGGGACCCGAGGAAAGACGGATAGGATTTGGACAAGCACAAAGGAGAGAGACATACACGGTGAGATCAGAATGACTTTGAAATTAGCAAATTAGAATGGAGGAGAGTGAAAAGACCAGTTTCCAGGAGGTAAGAATATAAGTCATGGAGCAGTGGAAAACCCTAGTTATGTAAAGGGGAGTCAGTGCCAGAAGAAGACCTTGGAATCCAGGCAGAGGAATTTGGATTTGTATGAGTAGGAAAAAGGGGCCTTGTAGGTTCTCGAGTAATGAAGTGATATAATAAAGGTAATACTTTTGGAGACTTAATCTGAAAATTGCATGCAAAACAGTGGATGCCCATGGGAGGTATCATTTAGAAGTCTTTTTCACCATTGTATTCCTACAGTTTATCTCAGTACCTGGCCCATAGTGGGAACTCAACCTATAGTTACTGAATGTTCAAATGGGAAAGAGGCTGAGACCTCCTGTGGTAACTGCAGCCTGACGTAGTGAAGCCTTGGACCAGGATGGGATTCCAGAGCTAGAAAGGAGCAGGTGTGTCTCATACAGATTTGAAAAAGAAATGCTGTAATTTTCTATTCCAAATGCCCATTTCCAGTCATTTCAACTGGAAACATAAAACAAATTTTCTTATAGTAATAATGTTAAAAATAAACATACCTTTATAGATGTACTTATAATAAATAAGTATATTTATTTTTAAACAATGGTGATGGTCTTAGATTCCCTCCAACCATTTAATTTACAATTAATTTAGAATATAGTCCAATCTAAGTACATTTATTACACATAAGTAGCATTTTACAGGATTTTTTTCCAGGACATACATTCTAAGTTCAAGTTTTAGGTTATCATTCCAGGGATCTACTGCTATGTAACCAATGATACAAAACAGAGCAGCTGGAAACCATAACCATTTTATTATATCTCATGATTTTATCAGCCAAGAATTAAGGCAAGCCTCAGCTAGGTGATTCTTCTACTCCAAGAGTGTTAATTGAAATTACTCACTGGTATTCAACTGGTGGGTGTGCTGGCCTGAATGGTCCAAGATGGCTTCACTTACAAGTCTGGTCTCTGGACGGAAGGGTGGGATCAGCTGAGACCATTGCCTAGTGCCCACGTATGGCCTCCCCAGCATGGTACTCTCAGGGTGGTTGGTCATTCTAGACAGCAGTTCAGAGCTCCTAGAGTATTCCAAGAGACTAAGGTGGAAGCTGCAAAGCTTCTTCTTACCTAGTCTCAGATAACATGTGGTGTCACACTTCTGCCACATATATTGGTTGCAAGTGAGTCATAGGGCCAATCATGCATGATTCAAGGATAGAGGCTGCACAAAGGTGTGAATTCAGGGAGGCACAGTGCATTGGAGACTAACTTCCACAGTGCAGATTTAATGTTCTTAATCTGTATAGGTGAGTGCACCACTTGCATTTGCATAAGAAAAAGTTATGTTAATGGTCTCAAATTGTGCTCCCAAGGAAACCTGCTGTTTTACTGCTAATTCTGAATAATGGCAATCTGTTCTATATTTGGAAGAATTACTAGGATTAACCAGGTTTTTAAAAATCAATCTTTTGTTTCTCCATGAAAATATTTCTTAAACCCTTATCGTCTGATACCATTATTCCTTGGTAGTGTGACAGGACAATTTTAAGAACAACTTTGTTTTTCCGTAGCATTTTTCTCCTTCTTGGTTCTGTGATAGCATTCAGGCTTTTTGTGCTCTCTTACCCAAGAAAAGTATGTATGTCAGGTCTGAAAGCAGAATGGTCTTGCAGACACTTCTCTCTCTGGCTTTTATTTTTATGACGACTGAGCTTCCAGAATCTGTTGTCCAGGAAGAGGGGAGAGGCAGGGGCTGAAAGAAAACGGAAGCTAGCCAGTACCTTCAGCAGCAGAGGTTCCCAGAGTTTCACTCCCTTCCTTCTACCTCCTTTCCCTGCCCATATGCATGACGTCTCCTCAGTTGCCTCTTTGGAACCTCTGTTTCTATGGAGTAGAATTTGAAACTCACTGTTCTAGATCAATCAGTCCTTAGTCTTCTGAGTTGAGGAACACAGGGGAATGGTGGAGTCAAAGTTTGGGAGCTTCAAATACAAACTACGATGTTTCTCTTTTGCATGTATAGGGGATAAAGGTAATGGGAGAATAACAGGTGATTGGAACTTGCTTAGCCTGGAAGTATAGAAGAATGCTGATAACAGTCTTGAATTAAGTATTGGCAGGGAGTGGGGGATAATTCATTTCATTTCTGGAATGCTAAATTTGAGTTATGGTACAGCATTCTATACAAGGTAGCCTATAAGCAGCTGGAGAGATGGCAATGTCACACAGACAAAAAGTCAGGGTTGTAGATAAGAGACTCCAGCAATTGTTGAAGAAGTGAGCCCAGAGGTTAGAGAGCCCTCATGACATCGTGCTCAAAGGTTGGAAACTGGAGCCCTACCTGCCACCTCCAGCCTATAGGCATGTTTGACTTAGTTCACACATTGTTTAAATTATTTTTAAATTGACGGCCATTTTAACTTGAAATTTGAGATTTTTAAGGCAATTTGGGTTACGTCTTTCTGGAAAACAGGAAAACTTGATAGTGTTGGGTTCTCAATTCTCCCGTGGTAGAAACTGCGTAGCCACTGCTGTCTTCAAATAGAACTGCCTCTGGTAGCCATAGTCCCTTCTAGTCAACTTCACCCACTAAATGACAGCAAGAAGTGGCAAAGATTCTCCCCCCGACCAAACTCTAGCTAGCCTCCTCTGAGCTTTTCTTGAATAGGTCTCAGCCACGGCCTATAAAGACTTGAACAAAACATGAACATAGTTTAACAGTGCAAGGTCGCATTCCTGGGATGACCTTTACCTCCTTTAAAGTGCCTTCCTGAGAAAATTCAAGACTACAGAAAATATTCTGTTTGTTCCAGCCAATACCTGAAGATAGGGTCCTTGTCTCCTAGGCTCTGTGGGAGGGCAGGACCCTAGCCTCCAACAGTGTCAGTTAGCAAACCCAGATGGGTTCCACGTGGGCCAACCCCTTCTTGGTTTTTGCAATTTTTCACTTCCCCAGCCCTACTGATTCCCAGCTCATCCCCCTTTGTATTCCTCTGTGCTCGCTTTAAAACATCCAGTTACCTCTGTACAAGTCAAAGTTGAGTTCAGTTGACTCTGACTTATTTTCTCTACTGCAATAATGTGTTATGCATTAAAATCTGTCGAGACCACTTTAACTCGTGTCTGGCTTATTTTATCTTTGACTGAAGGCTACTAGTCAACAGGAACCAATGAAGGTGTTAGGATTCATTGCTGTTTTAAAGATGGGGTGGCTGAGCATATTTGTTTCCCTTTTTTTCTTCAAGGAAGCCAAGAAAAGGGAGAAATCAAAGAAGGAAGAAGATGGTGGCCATTGGTAGGATCGTGGTATTGGATGAAGTTGGAAAGAATTTTGAATGCAGCTGAGAAATTAGTTTTTGGGAGGGAGAGTGCTAACTTTTTCTGCAATTAAAGATAACGATGACAGGATATAGGTATGATGAAGGAACCAGGTAAAGAATAATAGGACTGAAAGAGTGAGAAAGTAAGACTCTACCTTCGTTGATCAGATTGGACTATAGACAAGAGGTAAAGCCAGCTGAAAGGTAAACAGAAAAGAGTATTTCTCTCAAGGACATACTACATTTATAGTGTATCAGGCAACCTTCTTCTTTGAGTGACTACTGACTTCTTTCTTTTTTTTAGAGACAGGGCCTCGCTCTGTTACCCAGACTGGAGTGTAGTAGCACGACCATAGCTCAGTGTAGCCTCAGCTCCTAAGCTCAGGCAATCCTCCTGCCTCAGCCTCCATAGTAGTCAGGACTACAAACATACACCACCATGCCCGGCTACTTTAATTTTCTTATTCTTTTGTAGGGACAGGGTATCTCTACATTGCCCAGGCTGGTTTCAAACTCCTGGTCTCAAGCAATCCCCCTGCCTGAGCCTCCCAAAGTGCTGGGAGCACTTACAAGCACGAGCCATCATGCCTGGCCTACTGATTTCTTACTCACTGACAAAACCGATTCTACAAAAATCGTAGACTATTAGAAACTGTTGCTTGAAATTATATCAGTAAGAATAAAATAGTCCACACTTGCTTGGAGGACCTAAGACACAGAGAAGCAGCCTTGACTTCCAAGCCAGGTGAAGAGCTTTGAAAAAAAGGGGTTTTTGAAGACAGCACTTCCCAACTATCTCGACCATGGGGTCCACTGTAGTCCAGACCTGATGTTGATGCCTTTACTTGGAGCTCTGCTTTGCTTGGGGCCTCTCAAAACACTGCTTCATTTAAATGTTATCAGAACTCCACACCTCCCAGAAAGCCCTGGGTTAATTCCATCTATTCCTTTGGTGAGCTCTTCTTCAAGGCAGTGGATTAATAAACCTGAATCTGTTGAACTCTGAATTTGTTTCTGGAGGTATCAGGATGATTGGGTGAGCACGGGGAGCCCTGGAGGTTTTCATAGTTCACTCCTTCATTTTACAAATAAAAATGACAAACATTGGGGACCAGAGGGAGGGTTCCTAGTTGTTACCGCACTTCTCCTTCTGCAGCACCTCAGAGCCACTTCCCATGGAATTTTATGGTATTCATCTTCTAAAACTAGAAGACAAAGTCAACTGTGGAGTGGTTTTCCTTGGATACGTAATGCACACATTTACCTAGACTTTTTATAAAGACTATCTTTATGCTCCAGGTCAGCCATTTCTCCAGTATTGGGATTGATGAGTTCCGTATGTTCACTGCCGGGGAAGTGGCGGGAATTCGCTGAACTGCGTGGGAGAGGCGAGGATGCGGGCCTGGGATGCAAGGCCCTGGGCGGCTGGAGTGACAGAGACGCTGTGTGAGGGGGCTGAGGGCTCTTCCCCCTCCTCACCCTATTGTTCCACATTTCTTAGCAACTTTTTTCATTCCTTAGGAAAAATTTCCTTTTTCTTTCTTATTCCTGTCTCCCCACATCCCATTCTCTCAGGAAAGAGCCACCCTTCATCGAAATCCTACCTTCTTCTGGCAACGTGCTCTAAAAAGGTTGGCCAGGAATGATTTTTTCCCCCCAGACAAAAACGAAATCAACACTTCCTTATAGGAATATAGTACTTTAAATTTTAATTTTAAAGCTAGTCAAGTGAAACAGTGGGAGTGGAAAAGAAAGAAATCTCTGGCTGATCAATTAGTTGCAAACACCATCGCACTCGGACCCGCCTAGTGGTTTATTTCAACAAACGACATTAAGTAACTAAAGCAAACCCCTTCTCCCACAAAGAAAGCTAAGTGCGTCTGCCTTAGCTCCGGGGAATTCTTCGGCAGCTTGCGATGCGGAGGGAGGCCGCCGCCCTGCGTCCCCACGCACTTCTTCGAGAGGGGCCGTGCAATAAAATTTGAATCTGCGACCCCGGGCTAGGAGTGGTGGCGGAACCGGCGGCGCGGCTGCAGTGGCCGGGTGTGAGCGCGGGCACCGATTGGTCGCTGGGCCGCCCGGCCCATCGCGCCTGCGCAGTCCTCCTCCCGCGCCGCCCAGTTGCCCGTCTGCAGCCTCTGGAGTGATCCGGCGGCGGCTGGCCAGCGGACAGCAGAGCAGGCGGACGGGTGGGCCTGGCCAGTTCTTTGCGAGGAGGAAGGAGTGGGCCACTCTCCCGGCCCTCAGAACCTCCCCAGCCCCCGCAGCCCGCCCAGGCCGGCGAAGGGGACGCTGAAGAGCCGCGACGCTCTCCCCGGTGCCGCCGCCGCCTTGGCTGCCATGATGGATCGGAAGTGAGCCTCAGGGCGACGGCTGCCGGCGCCGGCGCTTCGAGTCCCGGCTCCCCGGCCGCCTCCGCCCGGGGAAGCGCAGCGCGGAGGGGCTGACTGCCGCCCCTCACTGCACTTGCGACTCCAAGGCCCTAAGCTCCGGCGCGCTGCTCCAAGACTGAGCGGCAAGGAGTGGCTCCCGGCCGCCGGCCCCGATTGCGAGAAAGATGGCGGACCCGGCCGAGTGCAACATCAAAGTGATGTGTCGCTTCAGACCTCTCAACGAGTCTGAAGTGAACCGCGGCGACAAGTACGTCGCCAAGTTTCAGGGAGAAGACACGGTCGTGATCGCGGTGAGTGACCCTCTTCGGCACCCTTCTTTCCGCTTCTTCGGTTCGGGCGGTGCGGGGAGTTTAGGGAAGTGGCAGGGTGCAGAATTGAAAGGGAGCGGCGGTGTCCCCAGCCCTCTTCGGCAGAGTTTGCCAGTTGAGATAACTCAGGGGAGGGAGACTAGGCAGCTTCGCGGGCGTTGCTTCGCCCCCTCCCCAGTCTTCGGCGCCGGGAGACGGGAGGCGCCCAGCCGCAGCCCGGGACACTCCCCCACCTGGGGCAATGGAGGAACGTCCGGCGAGCAAGTTCATTGCACATTTGTCTGCGTATCGGTATGTGCAGTTAAGGATGCTGTTGGTGTTTTGGACTAACCCTAAATTTACCATTCAGAAAATATGTAATGCTAATACCAAGTTTGGCTGGGGCATTGAGTTCTGAGACAAGCGGTGATACTTTAGTAAAGGTACTTAGTTTTATAGAAACACGTAACCAGTCCTTGAACCAAACAGTTACAAATACTATCTACATCTCAAACATTGTTTGAAGGAAAAATCACCAAACAGCTGCAAATACTATCTACATCTCAAACGTTCTCCCGCCGCGTTTTCAGTGATGAATGACTTTTCATGTTAACAATTACAAATGGCAAGTCGAGGATTGTAGAAAGAAATAGTTGAGTTTTTTTTTAAAATCAGAGTGATCAATTTTGTTTAATCTAACAGACCTACCCGACTTTGGTTGGGTCAAATAAGTGCTCCGAAAGACAAATCCCACTCTTGCTGGGTTTTATGGGATAACAGCCGAGGAGAAA
The DNA here is from genome assembly GCA_963573385.1 of Cacajao melanocephalus. Taxonomy (NCBI): domain Eukaryota; kingdom Metazoa; phylum Chordata; class Mammalia; order Primates; family Pitheciidae; genus Cacajao; species Cacajao melanocephalus. Next base: position 58,315 of record CAUYLG010077137.1, on the reverse strand, counting down.
GTATTAACTTTTTGTTTTTATATCAGACAGAAAGTAATATAAAAACAAGCTTTTAAAAAAAGAAAGTGTTAGATTCGTACTTCTGCAATTAAGGTCTGTCTTGAAGGAAATTGATCTTTAATAATCCCAAGAATAGTGAGATACTGTTTTTTTTGTAATGTAAAACAACTAGAGTTGAGTGACCGTTGTCAGTGAGACCAGAATGTGAGGGTTTTTTGAGGTCTCATCTCTGGCATTTAAAGATCTGGCTTTGAAAATAGCACTGATCTCTGGCATTGAAAATAGCACTCCGAGTTGAAGGAGATTAAAAATTAATTGTATGGCATACAAAACAGTGAACTGTGACTAAATTATGTTGATCTTTCTTGGTATTGCTATGTAGTAGAAATTTCTACATTGTTATGGTATGAAATTTTAATATGTTAATTTTTCCTCTAATGTTTTTTTTTTTTTTTTTGAGACGGAGTTTTGCTCTGTCTAAGCTGGAGTGCAGTGGCACGATCTCGGCTCACTGCAACCTCTGCCTCCCGGGTTCAAGCGATTCTCCTGCCTCAGCCTCCTGAGTAGCTGGGGTTAGAGGCGTGCGCCACCACTCCCGGCTAATTTTTTTTTGTATTTTTAGTAGAAACGGGGTTCACCATGTTAGCCAGGCTGGTCTCGAACTCCTGATCTCAGATGATCTGCCCCCCTCGGTCTCCCAAAGTGCTGGGATTGCAGGCGTGAGCCACCGCGCCCGGCCTAATGTCATTCTATAATACTGTGTTTGGGCTATTTAATTTGGAAGTAGGGCAGAGGTCACAGGAAATGGGACAAGGATGATTGAAAGCATTGACATTGAAGACAGACTAAAGTTCTTTAGGGTTTCCATGTGAAAGTTTCTCCAAAGTTCAGCTCCAAAAAAATGAATGTCTTAGCTCCTTTGTAGGCCTTTGGCAAACAAGTCATTAGGCCACTAAGAACTGCCAACTTTTACTGTGTAAAGACTGTCAAGCCGGTTCTTTGTTAACAAGTCCACAAGAAAAACTCTTGTGTAAATGACATCATAGCCCAGCAGAGAAGTTAAGTGCAGTATTCTTTTTCCTTTAGGATGGTATATTTTACATGTAGTCAGGAGGCTTGCAAGAGTTGTCAAACTTGAGGCTACTAGTTTCCTAAGAGTTTTTGTGATGTACAGTACTCAGCTTCAGCAATGGTTGGCACATCAAACCTAGTTTTTCTTTTACACTTGTCTTAAGAATGTCTTACTTCAGATTTTGTGTTTACACAAATCTCTAATTATCACTATGATTGTTTTTGTTGGAATGCTAAAATTTAGGATTCATAAAATGTATTAAGATTAGAATGTAACCTTTGATGTGGTCCAAATATGACATAAACTATGAAGAAAAAACTAACGGAAAATGAATAAAGGAAACATACATTTATTCTAGGTTTCCATTTGGAAAAAGTTGCTTTTAAATTCTATTTCAAAACTTCAGTACTCTGTATATGATAATATTAGGAATAATGGATAGGGTGTTGGTTTGTGAATCAGTAATAAACAGTTAACCTTTAGATAAACTGAAAAGTTGGCTTTTGTTTGTTTGTTTGTTTGTTTGTTTTTTCTTTTCAGGCTGAGTTTTGCTCTTGTTGCCCAGGCTGTAGTTCAGTGGCGGGATCTTGGCTCACTGCAACCTCCGCCTCCCAGGTTCAAGCGATTCTCCTGCCGCAGCCTCCCTAGTAGCTGGGATTACAGGTGTGCACCACCACACTCAGCTAATTTTTGTATTTTCAGTAGAGATGGGATTTCACCATATTGGCCAGGGTAGTCTCAAACTCCTGACCTCAGGTGATCCACCCGCCTTGGCCTCCCAAAGTGCTGGGATTACAAGCCTGAGCCACAGTGCCTGGCCCTTGGTTTTTTGTTTTGTTTTTTTGTTTTTAAGTGTAAGCAAAAATGCGTTACAACTCAATGACAGCCTTAAAAAATGAAAGGCAAGATGTTTGGTTCATTGTTTTCAGGAACTAGTTTTGTGAACATAGTAACAACATTAATTACTCTGAGGTCTCATATTTTTGTTCAGTTTTTAAAATGAATTCTTTCATTTTGTAAAAGGTATAAGAACAGCCAGAAGGAGCAGAATTAGAAAATCTCTGGGTAAAATCTCGGTTTGTTTTTTTCATTTTACTAGTTCCTAATCCTTTACTAGTTCATTAGACTAGTTCCTAATGAACAGTCTAGGAGAGAATTGCTGCAATGCAGCATTTAAAACTAAATTTTTAAAAACACAATTTAAGAACATTTAGTACACAATCTTCAATTTAGATTTTTAGTTTATGATGTTAGAAGCATATTGATGTTAGAAGCATTATCAGTGCTCATGGAGAAAGTAATTTTTAAGGATTCTGATTTTCTTCGAACTTCAGTTTTTAATACTTTGTTCAAACTGTTTTCCTGCTACCCATGTAATCAGTGATGACACCATGGCAGGCAAATCTTTCAATTTCATGGTGTTTCTCTGTATGTTGTGCAGCCCTTAATACAGAATTCATTTTTAATTAAGTGCTTGGTGAAGTGCTATAAAAAGTGAGTGAAATGAATTATGAAAGTCTTTAAGTGATACAAATAGAAGCGATTTGCTTTAAATTAGAGAACTTGTTACCCACAAAATAGGACAAGGGAAACAGTTTATGTCTTTGAAATGAGCTTGCTGAAGACAGTAGAAAAAAATCAACAGAAAAAATTAGGAGCTTGCCAAAAATGCCAGGAAAATCAACAAAAAATTACATCTATTTATGAATCGTGAAAGCAGAACATGATTATTTGCATCTTTAAGTATCTTTACAAATCATTATTCCTTATATGGTACACTGTAAAGACTTCGAGAACCAAAAACAAGCTGTGGTAGTTCATAGAAATTAGAAGAGAATAAAACTAATTAGATAATCTTGCCCAGTTCCTTGCCTAAAGCAAAAGAAGATTCTCTCTTTTCAAGTGAATAATTTGGTGTTTGAACCTTCTTGATTACCTTAAGAGGGAAAAGTTGAAAGAAAAGAGGGAACCATCATCACATACCTTTACAGTTGTGGGATGTTAGCCCACAATAGTTTCTAACTAAGGAAAATGTAATATAATACACTCCCAAGTGATCTGAAATGATCCGCTATTCAGAATTCCAGAGAAACACAAATCCCTGCCAGAAGGGTGTCTTTCGTAACCAAATTTGGTGTTCAGCATGGTCAGTGCAGACTCAGACAGGAATCACTTCCCTTAAGAAACCTAAGGTATGATTGCAGTTCAGATCAACTTATGCCTTTTTGATTTGTCCCCTTAAAGTGTCAGTCAGATGTGAATGCACCTTGTGACTTGGAGTTATTAGTAAAATTGAAATCTGAAACTTCGAGAATCTTTGAAGATACATGGGGTTAAAAGCTGCATAATGTACATTTTGAGGCCAAGAACCAGGTTTGAAAAGTACAGATGTCCAGATGAGTTTATCTTTGTTTAATTTATTTGAAAGATAGTGATGTGCCTTAATTATAGACTATTAGAAATAATTTTTATGTTTCACAGTCTTGATTTTCATTCCAGATATTTATGGCTATATCTTTAATTAAAACATTTGCCTTACTTAGTATTATAAAATCAAATTTGGTTTTGCAATCAAGATAAGGAGACTGTTTTGTCAACTTAATGCTAAACATTTGAGTTAATTTTTATTTAACTGATAACTTTTAGAAAGATAATCGCTCAGTCTCAATTATTGTTATGTTTGTATGTTACCTTTTAATAGTTGCCATTTATATTAGTAAGGTTGTAGTGGTGGTTTGTATATTTGCTCTGAGTTGATACTAGAGTAAGCAGCTTCATAAAGTACTTTTGATGCTGGCTTGAGTATTAAAGCTGTTTACTGTTATGAAACTGTTTACATTATTTCTGGCATATTTCTTGGTAAATGGTTTAGAAGCACTATTTTCTGTTGATGCAAAAATTGAGGCCAGGCATGGTGGCTCATGCCTGTAATCGCAGCACTTTGGGAGACTGAGACAGGTGGATCACTTGAGGTCAGGAGTTTGAGACCACCCTGGCCAACCTGGTGAAACCCTGTCTCTACTAAAAATAATGAAATTAACCAGACGTGGTGGCGTGTGCCTGTGGTCCCAGCTGCTCAGGAGACCAAGGCAGGAGAATCGCTTGAACCAAGGAAGTAGAGGTTGCAGTTAGCTAAGATTGTGCCACTGTACTCCAGCCTGGATGACAGAGCGAGACTGTCTCCAAAAAAAAAAAAAAAGAGAGAGAGACGACTTAAAGCTCAGTATTTCTAAAAGTGTGTTACTCATCTACAATATCTGTTATCTTTATAGTCACTAAATGAATATCTGCTGGATAAATGAGGAGGGAAAATTAACTTTCTGCATAGAGAAACTATTTGTATGGTTCATTTCTGGGTGGCGATCGTTATTTTGATTGTACTTGTTTTCAGAATTATTCACCATAAATATATTTTGTGTCAGCAGTAAAATAAGAGATTTCTTTTAGCCACACCTGTGGAATTGAATGTTATTGTTTCAGTAGCATCTGAGAAAAGGATACATTCACGTATGTCATAACTAAAGAATAATCAGACATTGATGCCTATTTTAAATCGATGCCAAAGTGAGGTCATCTTATTATAACTGTCAGTAATCCTTTCAGCTTTAGAGGGAAAACCAACAGCTAATAGTGGCTTAAATAAATAAGAGGTTATTTTTCTCACATAACAAAAAGCCTGGAGATAGGCCCTTACTTTAGGGTTCCTCGCTCTGTTATACTTTTTCATCCTTAGCTGTTGCTTTTCATCATCCTATTGGTCATATTTGCAAGATGGATGCTGCAGCTCCAGGCATTCATTCCAGGAAGGAGAAATGGCAGTTTCAGCTGAGATGGTCCTTTTTAGCAGGATGACAACACCCTTCTCAGAGACGTCCCAGCAGACTATTTTATAATGTTAAGGGCTTTTTCTGGGGTCATGATTGTTTTGTATTTTAGGATCCAGGTTCCCTCCTTTCCTTCAGAGGAAACTAGAGAGCAGGCAGATAGTTGCAAATACCTAGAACCCCTTGCCTCTCTTATTTTCGGATCCTCACTCTTTCTCCTAGATTATTAAATTGTTCCTGCAAGCATTTAAACTTACTAACCTTTTTTAAAAAAATTCTTTCTTATACAGCCAGAATTTCTGCTCCACTTCATTACCTCCTGTACTTTTTTAAACCATTCCATTCTGACCCTTGTCATTGAGTGCTCTTTAGTTTTGTCTTGACCTCACAGGTATGTTTGACATAATCACTTCCTCGTTGAAAATTATTTTTTTGACTTGCATGGACACCGATTTTTTTCATTCATTACCACTGACTCTTTCTCAGACTATATTAGTGGTCTTTCAAGAGTGGTCTGTGGAGTTCCCAATATTATTTCTGGGGTCCAGAAGGTCAAAGCTGTTTTCAGAATAAGGTATCTTTTTAACTGTTTTGATATTTGCATTTGATCCTTGCTCCTTGTACTTCAACTTAACAGCATCCATTGGTTTCTGGATGTTACACTATCCTTTCTGCCTTAGGATCTTTAAGAATCCTCCCAATGCCTAGACTACTTTCCTACATGACATTTTTTTCACCCTTCATGAGTAATGCTGAAGAAAGTAATGATGAGTTAGTTGCTGCTTATTCTTCAGTTCTTATATATTCTTTAGGGTGTTTCCCTGATACTCTGCTTTCCCATAGACTTAGCTTCTCCTCTTATTTGCTCTCATTGCACTTTCATGGCACTCAATTGCATGAGTCAGAATTCTGTTCACTTAATTGTTTAATGTCTGCCCCACTGTTACTTATGCTCCACTAAGGCAGAGAGGGAATCTGTCTAGGTTATCATTCTAGCATGTCTACCTCAAATTCTATTAAGTATTTGTTAAATGAAAGAATGGTTGAAAAGCTGTTGCAGAACATGCACGGTGGTTCACAGCTATAATCCTAGTACTTTGGGAGGGTGAGGCAGGAGGCTCTCTTGAGCCTAGAAGTTCAAGACCAGCCTGGGCAACATGGCATGGTGGCACATGCCTCTAGTCCCAGCTGCTCAGGAGGCTAAGGAGGGTTTTAGCCTAGGGGGTCGAGGCTATAGTAAGCAGTGATTGTTGCCACTGCACTCCAGCCTGGGTGACAGAATGAGACCCTGTCTCAAAAGTAAATAAATGGATATTAAAAAAAAAAATCACTCAGCAGTATTTGACCGGCTGCCATAGTAGTGCTAATTATAATTACTGGTAATTATAATTGTAATTTCTAGGCTCTGGGAATACAGAAAAGACTGAAGACTGTTCTTCTTTTTCTGGAGTTTATTCTAATGGGTTTGCACATGGTGATCCCTAAGATCCCTTCCACTTCAAAAATTACGCATACTTAGGTGTACTATTTTGAAGAGTAAATATATTATGTGATGGCATCTGTAAAGAAACTTAGAAGTATTCATTTACCTTTAATTCCTATAGTTGAAACACTTTTTTGTTTTTCAGTCCAAGCCTTATGCATTTGATCGGGTGTTCCAGTCAAGCACATCTCAAGAGCAAGTGTATAATGACTGTGCAAAGAAGATTGTTAAAGGTAAATTTACCTAACTTGCTGAGTTGTCTTAGCAATAACTAAAGTTTTGTTTGTGATCTTTTCTACTTACTCAGCTTTCTCTTTTTCATTTTAATGTCCTTTCTAAGTTGGTTGCAGAAAAAACTTGTTTAAATAATAAAAAGATAAAATACAGTTAATAAACATTCTGCTGCTCAAATTCCATGATCTAATTACATACAGTACCTAATTAAGGGTATTATGAAAACTATGTTACACACTTATTCTTAAGAGATGCATTTTTTTTTTTTTTGAGACGAGTCTTGCTTTGTCGCCCAGCCCGGTGCAGTGATCTCGGCTCATTGCAACCTCCGCCACCTGGGTTCAAGCAATTCTCCTACCTGAGCTTCCTGAGTAGCTGGGATTACAGGTGCCTGACACCATGCCTGGCTAATTTTTGTTTTTTTTTTTTTTTTTGAGACAGAGTCTCGCTCTGTCTCCAGATGCCAGGCTGGAGTGCAGTGGCGCAATCTTGGCTCACTGCAACCTCCACCTCCCGGGTTTAAGCTATTCTCCTGCCTCAGCCTCCCAGATATCTGGGACTACAGGCTTGCACCACAACGCCCAGCTAATTTTTGTGTTTTTAGTAGGGACGAGTTTTCACCATGTTGGCCAGGATGGTCTCGATCTCTTGACCTTGTGATTCACCTGCCTTGGTCTCCCAAGGTGCTGGGATTACAGGCGTGAGCCACCCGCACCTGGCCGCTGAGAGATGCATTTCTATGAGATACACCCAGGAGAGTTTCCAGGGTGGCAGTTCTAGAAAGAGAACAGCATGAGAATGAAAACAAAATGGCAAGACACATTTCGAAAAAGTAGTAGAAAATGGCAGTCTGTCTTTCTTCCATTCCATTGTTTTTCCTTTCCCGAAGACTTAACTTGTAGTCAGCGAGAATTCCTTGAGGAAATTAACAAGGGTTGCCAAGGGTGAGAAAAGTATTCACATTCCAGATAATAATATAACTTATACTAGAATATTTATAATTTTATATTTTCTAAAACCATTGAATTTTAAAGCTGAGAGAATGCTCATTGTTTATCTGGAGTTACTTCCAGTTACTATAGAAATCCATTTAATCAAAGGAATGGTGATATGATTTATTTCATTTTTTTGACAGCTGTAGTTGTTAAAAAGTGCTTCTTAGATTAAGTCAAAATCTGTGTTGTGGCATTCACCACATTAGAGGAGTTGAGATTCAGTATAAAAGTAGACAGATTAGGATAGCATAGGAGCACAGACAGTTTGTCCTAGTAACAAGAGATAAAGTGGAGTTATAGAAGAAGATTTATAGATAGGAGAGAGGGAAAGTGTGGATGTACTCATTATATCAATTCCATATTGTGTGAAACGGAGCAGAGTCATCATGAAGGTGAGGAAGCGGGAAGAGGTTCTAGGAAAGGCATGAAATGGATGGATTCAGGAAGTGTGAGAGTATTGCCAGGCAGTATTAAGGGCCCACTCGAGGTTAGCTGCTGAAAGAGTTGAATTTGCCCAGTTGGAGTTTTGCCAGGTGAGTAAAATAGAGGGAAGAGGGACAAAAGAGAATTGATATAGTCCAAAGAGTGATCTTAATGGTGGACTGTGGGATCTTAGATCCATAGAAGGATATGAGGGAAGCTGAAGGGCAGTGAAAGCTTTAAAAGCTTTAAAGGTGGTAACATTAGCTGGTTGTAGATCTCAGTGGGGTCAAAGGTTTGTTAGAATCAGGGTACTGGATGGAGTAATAGAAGGTGAATACAGATAGTCTTTGACTTAGAATAACTTAAAATTTTTCAACTTTACGATGGTGCTAAAGCAATATACATTCAGTAGAAATAGTATTTCTGTACAACCATTGTGTTTTACACTTTCAGTATAGTATTCAGTAAATTCTATGAACTATTTAACACTTACTATAAAATAGGCTTAGTGTTAGATGGTTTTGCCAAAACGTAGGTCAGCGTATGTGTTCTGAGCACATTTAAAGTAGGCTAGGCTAAGCCGTGACACCATGACTTAGATGGTAAGTTACATGTATTTGATGCATTTACAGCTTAGGGTATTTTCAGCTTACAGTACATTTATCAGGAAGTAGTCCCATCATAAGTTGAGTAGTATCTGTACTTAAAATTGAGATTATGGAAGCAACGCAGTTAGCTGAAAAGGTGAAGGTGTTGTCATGGAGTTGGCTTCTGAAGTAGTAAAGAAAGGATAAGGCCAGACATGGTGGATCACACCTGTAATTCCAGCACTTTGGGAGGCTGAGGTGGGAGGATTGCTTGAGGCCAGGAGTTTGAGACCAGCCTGGGCAACAGTGAGACCCCATCTCTATTCTTAAAATAAAAATGACGAAAGGGTAAGATCGCAGAAAATTTGGTTAAGGAGCTGAGAGGCCAGGGTATTTTAGTGGGATTGTCTGCTATGGACTTTTACAACAGTAATGGTATTGGTGAGAGAGACAGCGAACTGGGTACTGAAATCTTCATAAAATGAAGCGGAATTAATACGTGTAATTCTGAAATGACTGCAACAAAGAGGAACAGGCAGTGCCATCATGTTGTAAGCATCACATGGTTTTCCAGAGGGATCTGTAATAAAACACAATTTTTTTTACATTCTTTGATTGAGACATAATTCTGTCTCATCAGTACAGTTTAATATTACATTAGCTTTTTAACTAGTAGAAAGTTGCTGATTGATGAAGTTATGGGCAATTTGAAAGTACCGGTCTTTTTTGTATCTGTTGCCACCAGCTTTAAACCCCATTCCATACTTAGACTTTGGAGGGCAAACCTTTAAAGGACAGATTCCATTTTGTTCACTTTAGCTCTGAATCATATTTTGAGTTTTATTTTATTTTTATTTATTTATTTTTTAGTTCATGTCTTTTATTAACTCATACAGTCTTCTGGTTTGTTGAAGCAGTAAGTCAGACAACATTTGCCACAATAATGTCTATCAAAGTGGCTTGCCACAAACACTCCAGCACCACAGTCATCAGAAGGGCACTCTCGACGAAGGTGACTAATTTTGCCATTCTCACTCACCTTAAAATATTTCAGGACAGCCAGCTTAACCTTCTTTCTCTTGTGTTTATTCTTCTTGGGAGTGGTGTAAGACTTCTTCCTTTTCTTAGCGCTAGCGTGAAGTCTCAACACAAGATGAAGAGTAGACTCCTTTTGAATGTCGTAGTCAGACAAAGTATGACCATCTTCCAGTTGCTTGCCAGCAAAGATCAGTCTTTGCTGATCAGGAGGAATTCCTTCCTTATCCCGGATCTTGGCCTTTACATTTTCTGTCATATCTGAGGGTTCAACCTCGAGGGTGATGGTCTTCCCCGTAAGGGTTTTCATGAAAATCTGCATTTTGGTGGTGGCTCCACTGCAGATGGCGGATTGAAAAGCTGAGTTTTGTTTTTATAATTATCTTACCGGGGATCTGGTAAGTTGGTGGTTAGCATATTTGATAAGTCTATTAAAGTGTCAAAGACCTTGAAGTTTGAAAAATATGATTTGAAATCATTTATAAAATGCTTAATGGGCCATGGTCCTTAGCTTAATCTTCTAAAATGAATAAGATTGTTGGCAGTTATTTAAATCACACTGTTGGGTATTCAACTGACTTCAGACCCTCTTACCTACACAGTTGGTTAGTCCTTAGTTTGTCAACATACTCACAAGAAAATGATGAAAAACTTGAATCCTTCTATCAAGTGATGGTGCATTGACTCTAGTATTTGCCCAAAGTACCAGTTGAATAACCGTATCTAAAAAGGAAATGAGGTTAGTTTAACCATAGTCTTTCCTTAATGAAATTTCGGTATACTTATTTCCATAATCTATAATTTTTCGCATTTTGAAATTGTATATAACATTTGTATCTTCTGTTACCTTTGTTCTCTTTGCTTTTAAAACTAACCTACAGTAGCTGTGAGATTTTTATCCCTGGAATCTAATCCTCCTTAGTAACTAGAAACTTGGGTTCATGTGAAGCCATTCTTTTGGTGTCATCCTATCCACATTAACCCTAAAGTCTCTCTCAAAAATGTTTATTCTGTTGTTCTGTTTTAAGGATCATATTTGTGGAAGGTGGTAATAAATAGAAGTACCTCTGTTTTAATGTCATCAGTTAATATTTTATGATCTTTCCTAAGCAGTGCAAGTTCGTTCATTCATTATTCTTTTTCTGAATACGACTTTAAAAGTTCTTCTTAGGGCCTTAGTTTTTATTTTGTTTAGGTTTTCTAAGAGTTACTTATTCTGGACTTTCACCTTTTTCATGCTGTTATAGTGAGTTCTCTCTCTTGTACATCCTTAGTTACATAGACTCTTAATAATAGGCTCATATTCAGAGTTTTTTGAAATCTATTGTCCTTTAAGTAGTATCTAACCTTTAGAAAAAGAAAAAAAAAGATGAAGTCTATTGTCCTGACATCTAGGGTACATGCATCTATTACTTTTGTTCTGTTTTATTACTATTTACAATAATAGTAATAATAGTATTACTTATTACTATTTACAGTAAGGTGAAATTGTTTGCTTCCTGAAATTTCTTTTCTCAAAATTTTAGTCCTTTCTTCATCCTGTTTTACTGTTTGGAACTGCGTTGAGGATAATAGTTCCCTTCTCTGTAATATGGTAAGAGTATAATCTTTGGAATCTGGCAGACCTCGATTGAATTCTAGGCTCTGCCACTTTCTTGCTTTATGACTTTTGTCAAGTTACTTAACCTTTCTAGGTCTCCATTTCTTCTGCAGAATAGGAACTAGGAGTTAAATACACAACAGGAATCAGCTGCCAATTGTGTCCTCTGTCTTCTTAGAAGAAATTATTAATTCAATCAGTCATGGTTGTACTTGGGATAAACTCATAGTCTCAGCTGTTTCTACTGTGCGAAATTAGACTTCCAGCAAGTGTTAGAATGCAAGGTTTCTGTCATAATCTCTTTCTTCTTCTATGCCGCCTTTGTACTTTATCTCAGTATCACCTGGCCATGACTTTTTCTTTTTATCTTCACCCAAGTGAAGATACCATTTTGGATGAGACTGTGTGTAGTAGCCAGTGGGACTTGTCCTGGACAAGGATATAAATGTGACAGTTACCAATAAATACATGTATTTAAGGGGAAAGATGGCTTGGGGGTAGGTGGTGGGTGCCTAGGGAGGTGTGAGGACAGGAAACCAATTAAGTACATAGTAGGTTGTACTTGGGACAATCGTTGGTAAACAGATTGAATGGGAAGCCATGGTTAGAAATTGTTGGTAGGCAAAGATCAGTAGAATGATGGGCCAGTTGGGATTTCTTTTGAGATACGAATTTGATGAGCAAGTTGCCAGTAATGACCTGAAAGCAGATAGTACTCTGGGCCCCTGACAAGTTCATTGAGTTTGCATTGGCTCATAATTGTCTGGACAAGTTTATAATTTGATTATATGTAGGGCCATTTCCCTATTTGTAGATTTCCTAGATACAATTGTTTCTTTTGAATATGGTTTATCCACTTGTATTTGCTTTAATTCTGAATCTGAGTGATTTGTTTCTCCTGCATTAAGTAGCTATTTATTCAGTGCCCACTGTATGATAAGCATCTTATCAGGTCTTTGTTTTTTTCCTATTTTTTCCACCATGGCTTCCTGACCTGAAGTCCCTGCCACTGTATTCACCTTTGATTTTTCCAGATGTAACCTGCCTTGTATTTATTTTGGTTCCTCTGTTCCTTGAGTATATAGTACAGTGGTTAAAGGCAGGTCTCTGGAGCCAAGACTATTTGCATTTGCATCTCAGCTTCATCTTACTAGCTGTGGAGATAAAGGAAAGTTATTTAACCTCTCTGCGTTTCGGTTTTCTCGTCTATAAAATGGGACTAATAATAATATAATACAGACGGTTTTGTGATGATTAAATACAATAATATATAAAAATTGGTTAGAGCCTGACTCACTGTAAGCTTTCAGATGTTAATAGTAACTTTATATGATGACTTCTAATTCTCAGAGCTTTTCACTAACTTAAGTAGTCATTTTGTTGGGGAGGCTGAAGTTCAGAGAGATTAAGTGACTTCCCTAAAAAGTGATGTGCTATTATCTCGCCAGCTAAATATGTTTTTTTCTATTGATAAAGTATGAAAGAAGTAATACTTGTTCAACGTTGTCCACCTTTCTGTTTCTCATAGGAATGACAAAAGTATATTTAAAAAGGGGAGAGAGGCTTTAGAAAGATGCTGTAGATTGGTGATGGTAATAAATATTTAGCAAGCATTTGAGTTCCTCCTGATTGCCAGGCAGCTGTGTTAGGAGTTAAACACAGTCCTGACCTTGAGGCGTTGACAGGCTGGTGAGTAAAGCAGACAAGTAAATTGATAGAATACTCAGTGGTAAGCATTATGATTAAATGCAGATATTGTAAGAACACATAGGATGAGACTTTTACCCAGATCTTGGGTTTGAGGAAGAACTAAATGTGATCGATGAAATAATTTTGCTTCCCTTCTCAACAATGAAAAGATTTTGAAGGAAAGTTTCAGATGTTTGGAGTCTCTTAAATCTTCAGGGTGGTAGGTAATGATTTTTTTTTTCTCATTAATAATTGTTTCTGTAGGAAATCTGCTATCTAGTTAGTTGTGATCAATGTTGGGGTTATTATTTTCTTTTTAAAATAATCAATAAAAACAAGGATTGGCTTGCTTACTGGTTTGCGTTTCACTGTTACATGCTGTTTCCAACACAGGCTTGTCTTTTTATTTTGGGTTCCTCTGGAATAGAATGTAATTTCACAGTACCTTTCTTATCACCAAAAACAAACAACAAACAAAATCCTCAAAAGCTAGAAATCAAAAGATTGCCTTTTTCCACCCCTTTGACCTAATCAAAAAATATATTTTAATGTTGATGGCAGATCTTGGGGTTATCAAAGGCTAGAAAAAAATTTAAAAAACAATTTCATAGAAGGGTCAAGTGCAGGGGCTTACTTAGGCCTATATTCCCAGCACCTTGTGAAGCTTGAGGTAGGACAGTTGTTTGAGCCCAGGAGTTGAGACTGGCCTGGGCAACATAGCAAGACCCTGTCTCTACAGATTGTTTTTTTAGAATTAGCCAAGCATGGTGGCATGTGCCTCTAGTCCTTGCTACTTGAAGCTGAGGCAGGCAGCTTTCTACACCCAGGAGGTCGAGGCTACAGTGACCAGTGAACTATGATTGCGCCACTGCACTGAACAGAGGGGAGACCCTGTCTCAAAACATTTTTTTTTATAGGAACTTTTTGGTAATTGATATTGAGGTAGGACTGAGTGTTAGTTATACTTTGTGGGTAGGATAAAGAGGAAGGTAGGGGTTTGTGAAGTTCAGCTACTAGTTAACCATCAATTAGTCCTATTTCTAAAATCTCATCTATATGTAAATTGGCAGAGGATTTTTTTCCTTTTTGTCAAATAAAGCTTTGGAATGTAGATTTAGTGGCATTTGAGTTGTACACTGATAGACAAAATTCTTTATTATAAGCAATGGAATTTAAAATTTATTTCTTAATTGACCACAGAAAGCAGTCTGGGTCCAGAGAAAGTAATTGCTTACATGCGTCATCACTAAGAAAATTACTATTGTTATATATTTCCTTTAATCTTTATAAATCCTTTATGTACTAAACTTTGATGGAGTCTTTCATATTAGCATGAAGAAAATCTGCATCTTTGTTGCCATTCTTTCCACAAATAATTTTTTTTTTTTTTTTTGAGGCAGTCTCACTCTCACCCAGGTTAAAGTGCAGTATCTCGATCTCAGCTCACTGCAACCTCCTTTTCCTGGGTTCAAGCGATTTTTGTGCCTCAGTCTCTTAAGTAGCTGAAATTATAGGCATGCACCACTATGTCCAGCTAATTTTTGTATTTTTAGTAGAGACAGGGTTTGGCCCATGTTGGCCAGGCTGGTCTCAAACTCCTGACATCAAGTGATCCACCCTCTTCAGCCTCCCAAAATGCTGGGATTACGGGAGTGAGCTACCGCACCCAACCAATTAATATCCCACAAATATTTTATTATACTGAATTTAGTATGCATGGGTTAGGAAGAGGAGTGTGTGTGTGTATCTTTTAGATGTTTTTACCTCACTAAGAATAAACATCTGACATTTTCCTGTAACATTCTTTAAGTAATTCCTTTTTTAAAAAAATCCTTTTCTCTACCTATCATCTTTTAGTTTAAGTAATTTCTTATTAATCTTGCTTAAGGAAAAAATCCCCTGAATTATAAAATCTCTTATTTTCTCATAGATGTACTTGAAGGATATAATGGAACAATATTTGCATATGGACAAACATCCTCTGGGAAGACACATACAATGGAGGTAACATTTTATAATCTGTACTTAGATGTAGTTTGCAATACATGCAGCAGTCATTCATTATTTGTTATATTATTTTACCATGCATAAACATTTTAATTTACTCTTTATTGCCCTTTCTCATGCAAATAATGAACATTTTAGACAAGAATTTTCTGTCACCCTATATGGGAAATTTTGAATGCTTATGTGTTGTTGATTCTATTTAGTATAAATAACTTTTTCCTGTTCTCCTTGGCCCCTCCTTCCTCAAATACCTGTCACTCTTCTCTGATAAGAATGTTGCCATAATTATCAGTGCTGCTGTTAATAATAGATGTGGACCCACTATAGCTTTACTTCTAGAAAACAGCCTGTGATCTTCTGCCACTGCTAAAGAGCATCTGTTTTTATCATTTATCTGAGTGTACTGTATTAAGTAAATGACTGCTTATTTTAGTGTGATTCATATTATTGATTTTCATAAAGTTCTAGAGAATGACATCCTATTATTTGCGTGAATTTGCCTTGAAGTAGAAGGAATAATGCAGAATTATATGGAAAGAAATTAAAATCTTTTGGATTATGTTCATTTTACAATGAACATTTTACAAGCATGGATAGTCTAAATCTAACTAATTGAAGGGTTAAGATCCGTTGGTTACTTACGTGGTTGATGTACAGTACTATGTGTAACAGTTGAATTGGATTTTTAGGTATTTACAGAGCCATTTCCACAAAAATGAACAATTATAGTTTCTGTCCTTTCTTGACTATAAGTTGTAGATTGAAACTCTTTGTTTTTTTACTTCATATTTTATAATTTGTTTAAGAAGTCTAGTTTTGTATTTTGTTTAGGGTAAACTTCATGATCCAGAAGGCATGGGAATTATTCCAAGAATAGTGCAAGATATTTTTAATTATATTTACTCCATGGATGAAAATTTGGAATTTCATATTAAGGTAATTTTCTTGGGGAAAGATTATATTTTACTTTACAGCAAGAATAATGTTCTAAGAAAACAGTAAATGCTAGTTTATTTAAAGTAATTTTAAAAATTATTTTTATGGAAAGGCATAGTTGAAAGATCATTCAGGTTAGTAAACTTGGATTCTTGTTCATCTGCCATTAGATGAACAAGAATGTTAATTAACTTAAATAATTCTTTGTTTAGCCTCCTCCATAAAATAAAGGGGGTTGCTTTACTGTAGAACTCAAAGGTTTCTACTACTCAATACTATTCAAATTCATTTTAGATGAAGATATGTAATTTATGTCCAATGGGAAGACTGCATAAAGAAGCTAATTTATGTCTTCCTATTAGAATGTGAGCTATGGCTGGTATGTTGATAACTGTCCTTCTAGTCTAAACAGTGTCTAGCACTCAGACCTCAATATTAATAAGTGAATAAGTTATTACATAATTTTAGTTGATTGATCTTTTTTTAAATTTGTTTGCCCTTTAGGTTTCATATTTTGAAATATATTTGGATAAGATAAGGGACCTATTAGATGGTAAGTTAAATTCTTGCTAGTTGATCTGTTTTAAATAACGCGTTAATCCCTTTTTAATAGTAGATGTGAGACCATTTCTTTGTAATCTATGAAATTGTCTTAAGTTGTTGGAAATAGACATTTAAAATTTTTTCTCTTTTAAAGTTTTAGTTGAATACCTTTAAATAGAATAACTTGTTTAAAGTGCATGTTTATGAGTACTTTGTTTTTTATTTTTGAGGTAGAGTCTTGCTCTGTTGCCCAGGCTAGAGCGCAGTGGCGCAATCTTGGCTCAGCACAACCTCCACCTCCCGGGTTCAAGCAGTTCTCCTACCTCAGACTCCTGAGTATCTGGGACTACAGGCATGCACCACCATGCCTGGCTGATTTTTGTATTTTTAGTACAGATAGAGTTTCACTGTGTCGGCCAGGCTGGTCTCAAACTCCTGACCTTGTGATCCGCCTGCCTTGGCCTCCCAAAGTGCTGGGATTATAGGCATGAGCCACTGTGCCCAGCCTATGGGTACTTCTTAAGTAGTAGTTAGAGCATTGGACTGGGAGTTACAGAACCTAAGCCCTGAGTTCTAGTCTTCCGTCAGCTGTCAACTAAATACATTGTCCTTAGGCAAATCATTGAACCATTCACACTTAATGTTCTTGTTTATAAAATGTGGGTGGTATAGGTTGGAGTGGCCCTGAAACTCTGTATTGTTGCACTGGTTTCTGTTTGGATCTCCTACTATGTCTATAAGGTCTGCTTTAGAGCAATGTTTTAACTTTTTTTTAGAGTTCAGCTAGTACTGTTAGGCTGCTCAGGGAAGCATATCGATTGAATAATTTCATATCCAATGTTAGAGTTTTAGGAGAATATTGCTGACATTTATTTTTCTTTTTCAGTTTCAAAGACCAACCTTTCAGTTCATGAAGACAAAAACCGAGTTCCCTATGTAAAGGTATTTATAGTACAGTTGTCTAGAAAGTCCCTGTAATATATTTTTAAAGAGTATTAACGTATTTTAAAAAATTACTTCACAGGGGTGCACAGAGCGTTTTGTATGTAGTCCAGATGAAGTTATGGATACCATAGATGAAGGAAAATCCAACAGACATGTAGCAGTTACAAGTAAGTAGAAAATAACACCAGTTAGAGTTTAAAACCAGCTTAAAATATCCTTATCCAGGTGATTAATTGTGAGATTGCTTTAAGGAAATTGTTAACAAGGGGAAATCATGTTTATTTATATTTGTTTGTAATTTCATTGCAGATATGAACGAACATAGCTCTAGGAGTCACAGTATATTTCTTATTAATGTAAAACAAGAGAACACACAAACGGAACAGAAGCTGAGTGGAAAACTTTATCTGGTTGATTTAGCTGGTAGTGAAAAGGTAAAGTCTTCATGTATTTTGATAAATATTTAAGCATTTTCATAAACTTTAGTTTGAATTGGGAGTTATGCAGGATTCATTGTTGCATCTTGAAAAGTTACCAAATTGGATTTGGTAACCTGAGATTTATAACTGCTGATGCCATTGCTTCATGATGACATCAACTGAATAATCAGTTCCAAGTTACTGTTTGATCGTAGTCTAGTTCAACCCACAAGTGTTCCCTGTGACTTAAGATGTATTCATATTGTGAACTTGTTTGGCATATATTGTTATAGACTTTATTAGGTGTCCCTTTTCTAATTTTTGATATGTACTTTATTCATACTGACAGTGGGGTCCCTATTAAAACTGGTAACTATCCATTAGTCTTTTCTGGTTTGGTTGGACTCATTTCTTTCCTTTGGATGATTGTTTCATTATTACACTTCTATACAGTCTGATTCTAGTCTATATCAAAATAAGTTTGAATGTTATAATAGGGACCTCTGTGACCATTTTGCTGTTGTGCTGATTTTGTTTCTTGTGCTTAGAATGATATATCTATTCCCATTCTACTCTGAAGTCTTACACACATCTTTCAAAGATTGTCAAATCTTGAGAATTCTCATAAGCGATTTCTTCAGCCAATGTTGCTAATTTATTGTTCTACCTTTAACATAGATATTTAAATACTTGATGTTTTTCTTTAAAGAAGCAGCTTTGCTTATATAATGTGTTTAAACTCAGTCTCTAACAGTTAAAACATCAACATTATGCATTAGTCAATTTTAGAAAATTCCTCTGAGCAGGGTGCAGTGGCTCACGCCTGTAATTCCAGCACTTTGGGAGGCCAAGGTGGGCGGAACACAAGGTCAGGAGTTCAAGACCAGCCTGGCCAACATGATGAAACCCCGTATCTACTAAAGATAACAAAAAATTGGGTGGATCAAGAGGTCAAGAGATCGAGACCATCCTGGCCAACATAGTGAAACCCTGTCTCTACTAAAAATACAAAAATTAGCTGGGCGTGGTGGCGCACACCTGTAGTCTCAGCTACTTGGGAGACTGAGGCAGGAGAATTGCTTGAACCTGGGAGGTGGAGGTTGCAGTGAGCCAAGATCGCACTACTGCACTCCAGCCTGGCGCCTGGAGACAGAGCGAGACTCTGTCTCAAAAAAATAAAAATAAAAATTAGCTGGGCTTGGTGGCAGATACCTATAATCCCAGCTACTTGGGAGGCTGAGGCAGGAGAATTGCTTGAACCCGGGAGGCAGAGGTTGCAGTGAGCCGAGATTGCGCCATTGCACTCCAGCCTGGACAACAGGGTGAGACTTCATCTAAAAAAAAGAAGTTTCCTCCATTCTAATGTAGCAAAGGGGACTAACAAATTAATGAACTATGAATTTATTTTCAAATTGGTTATTTTCAAGAGTACCTACAAACTACAGATAAAATTTGATGTCACTCTAATCAGACTCTTAAAAGTAATACTCAAGAATTGGTGGTACCTAAGAGTAAATGCTTAGCAAATAAGATCATGAAGCTTTTCATGTTCTTTTTTTCTTTTTTACTGGTTATTGATGACCTATGAACATTTTAGAAAATTTAAAGAAAATTATCATAAACTTGTACTTTTGTTTCATTCTTTTGAAATCTTATGCATAGGTTAGTAAAACTGGAGCTGAAGGTGCTGTGCTGGATGAAGCTAAAAACATCAACAAGTCACTTTCTGCCCTTGGAAATGTCATTTCTGCTTTGGCTGAGGGTAGTGTGAGTATACATGTCTTCTATCTCCCTGTTACCTTACGGAGTATTATTTAAATATAGGTGTTTATGTGTGCATGAGTGTGTATGTGTGAGAGAGGTTGATTCACTGTGTTTGAATCAGTTTGTGTAAGTTTGTCTTTTGGGAGTTTTATTTTACAATATTGTTTATATATCCTAGTTTACATCTTAATATCAAACAGTTAACTGAAGTAACCTTGTAATTTATTTAAAGTAGCATATTTATATAACATCTTATTATACAGAAACCCACTGATCTTCTATGTTTTCTTTCTTTGTTTTTGTATGCAGACGTATGTTCCGTATCGAGATAGTAAAATGACAAGAATCCTTCAAGATTCTTTAGGTGGTAACTGTAGAACCACTATTGTAATATGCTGCTCTCCGTCATCATACAATGAGTCTGAAACAAAATCTACACTCTTATTTGGCCAAAGGTTTGTTGTTAAGAAAGTACAAAGCCTAAATGTAAATAGACATTTTGTTTACAAACTGTAGGAAAATGTCAGATAGCTATTATTCCAACCTGTACATACTGTTTTGTGCTAGACGTACTCATTTTGAATTGATGGCAGATAGTACAGTGTAGGTCTGTTTTTTAGACTGCTTGGTTTAAGTTTGAGTACACATTAAAGTCGAATGAAATTTTAGTCAAATTTATGCGACAAGCTATAATTTGGCATTAAAGAAAATAAGCATTTGAATCAAATAATGATGTCAAAGCCTGGCAAACAATCCTGTTAAGCTTGTAGACATACATGACAGGTTAATACAATCTATATGAAATGATGAGGAAAAATCAATAATAATGATCCATCTTTGACCTTCAACAGTAATTTTTTAATTCGGCCTTGCAAACAAATTGGAAAAATATACTTTGTCTTATTTTTAGTGGGTTGTTGATTTTTTTTTTAAATTAGCTATTCACAGATTTTGGAGCAGACTCAAATCTGGGTTGTGAATAAGCTCATATGTTGCAGCTCTTAATATTTAGTCTAAGAGATTGGACAAAAATAAATTCCTTAGCCATATATACATATATTCCATATAGATACAATTAAAAATAATTTCAGTCTCATCCTTTTTTTTTTTCCAATTACATCTCTTAGGGCCAAAACAATTAAGAACACAGTTTGTGTCAATGTAGAGTTAACTGCAGAACAGTGGAAAAAGAAGTATGAAAAAGAAAAAGAAAAAAATAAGACCCTGCGGAACACTATTCAGTGGCTTGAAAATGAACTCAACAGATGGCGTAATGGTAATAACTTAAGAATGTGTCATCTTAAATTTGTTAAATACAGATTTAGAGCATAGAAACAGTTGAGCAAAATCAGTGATTAGATCAACATTTAACAGATGTTGAAATAATTTTTAAAAAAACAAATCCTGGAGTTGAAAAATAAAATGAGCAAAATGCAGTAGAGAGCATCACTAGTAGAATTAATTAAGCGGAAGAAAGAATTTAAACTTGAAGACAAATTATTTGAAAATACATGGTCAGAGAAGAAAAAGTTTGTAAGAATGAGACTGGGTACAGTGGTTCACACCTATGATCCCAGCACTTTTTGGGAGGCCAAGATTGGCAGATTACTTGAGGTCAGGAGTTAGAGACCAGTCTGGCTAACCTGGTGAAACTCTGTCTCTACTAAAAGTACAAAAATTAGCCTGGTGTGGTATAGGATGCCTGTAATCCCAGATATTCAGGAGGCTGAGGCAGGAGGATTGTTTGAACCCTAGAGGTGGAGGTTGCAGTGAGCCTAGAGTGTGCCACTGTAATCCAGCCTGGGTGACAGAGTAAGACTCTGTCTCAAAAAAAAAAAAAAAATTTTTTTTTTTTTTAAGGAATGAAGTTGAATGAAATTGAAATTAGTTTTAGACATGTCATTTTTTTATTACCCATTTTATTGTCTTATTTTAGGGGAGACGGTACCTATTGATGAACAGTTTGACAAAGAGAAAGCCAACTTGGAAGCTTTCACAGTGGATAAAGATATTGTTATTACCAATGATAAACCAGCAACCACAATTGGAGTTACAGGAAATTTTACTGATGCTGAAAGAAGAAAGTGTGAAGAAGAAATTGCCAAATTATACAAACAGCTTGATGACAAGGTAGATATTGTTTGTTTAGGTCTGTTTTATATTAGATACTATTTACATGGGTGTTTTTATATTCTAATTTTTCTAATTTCAATGCTGTGGGCACTTAGGATCTTTATATATCTTCTTGATTTCTGTTGATTTGTAGAAAATACTGTGTTAACAAAATAAAAAGTCTCTCAGCTACTCGGGAGGCTGAGGCAGGGGAATCACTTGAACCTAGGAGGTAGAGGTTGCAGTGAGCCGAGATCACGCCACTGCACTTCAGCCTTGCGATAGACCTAGACTCTGTCTTTAAAAAGAAAAAGTCCTAATTTCAGTTTCTGTGTGGAAACTATATGAGGGTATATCTTTTTTCTCCGCTCTT
The DNA here is from genome assembly GCA_963573385.1 of Cacajao melanocephalus. NCBI lineage: Eukaryota > Metazoa > Chordata > Mammalia > Primates > Pitheciidae > Cacajao > Cacajao melanocephalus. The sequence goes on along the minus strand of CAUYLG010077137.1, from coordinate 36,274 downwards.
TTTAAGCTAAAATAACTTTATAAGGCAGCAGTTCCCAACCTTTTTGGCACCAGGGATTGGTTTCAGGGAAGACAATTTTTCCATGGACCAGGATGCGGGGGAGATAGTTTTGGGATGGAACTTCCACCTTGGATTATCAGGCATTAGATTCTTGTAAGGATCCTGTAACCTAGATCTCTTGCATACACAGTTCACAGTAGAGTTCACGCTCTCAAGAGAATCTAATGCCGCTGATCTAACAGAGGGCGGAGCTCAAGTGGTAACGCCTGCTGCTTACCTGTTGTACGTCCTGGTTCCTAACAGGCCTCCAATACCGCTCTGTGGCCTGGGGATTTGGGACCCCTGTTCTAACAAAAATTTGGCATTGGGTCATTGGGAACTTTAATGATACCAACTCTTAGAATCAGGGCTCTGAAGACTCCAATAAAAAATGATGTAAGAGATTAAGTGAAACAAAAACAGAGTAGAAATAATATCTTCCTGCTTTGCGTATAGAAGTAATGTCGGTAGTATGAATAATAGCAAAGTAAGAACTTAATAGAATGAAGGCAAGAACAAGAGCAGTAAAGAGATCAGAAGAAAATATTTCTTTTTAAGTTGGTTTTTTTTTTGTTTGTTTGTTTTTTTTTTAAAGACGGGGTTTCACCATGTTGGTCAGGCTGGTCTTGAACTCCCAACCTCAGATGATCCACCCGCCTTGGCCTCCAAAGTGCTTGGATTACAGGCATGAGCCACCACGCCCGACCTTAAGTTGGTATTTTTTATGTATTTTAAGCAGGGATGGCAGGTTTGAGGTACTTGACCATTATAAGTATTGATAATTGAAAGAAATTACTTTTGTTTTGCCATTTGCTTAACAGAGATTAAAATAAACAATGTTGAATTTGGAGAAGTGGTTTTGAAATATTTCTAGGGGAGTACTAATTTTATAACCTGTATTGGGAAATAGCTAGAACCAGGTTGTTAGCTACTTGGTTAACTGGATACTTCCAAATTCTAGGATGAAGAAATTAACCAGCAAAGTCAACTGGTAGAGAAACTGAAGACACAAATGTTGGATCAGGAAGAGGTGAGTTGAATAGCTTTTGTATTGCTTCCAGAAAAGCTTTATACTTTTGGTTTCCGAATAACATTGACTTAGTCTTTAATAGTTGTATAATTTTGGGTATGACTCTCTTTATGGGAATAAGTATGTCACATGGATAAAATGAATTTTACTCATTCATCCTGTCTCCCCACATACAATCTGTTGTTCATTTCTACCATCTTTTTTTTTCTTTTTTCATCTTGGTTCTTGACATTTCTCTTCTTGTCACATAGTTTGGATTCTCATTTTATCTTCTCAACCAGCACAGCAGGGGGATAATTGAAAAGTAGTCCTTTAATTTTTTTTTTTAGGGGGGTGGGCGGGGTGAAGACAAAGACTGCTTCAGTAAGCAAGAGATCTCTCCATCAGTGAACCTAATCCTGGTTAGATCATCTTTGTACATATTTCAGCTGTAGCATTATTCCTCAAAGGGGCACTGTTGACATTTTATGTTAGATAATTTACGTTATTCTGTCCTTTGCATTATAGGACGTTAAACATTCCTGGTCCCTACTCCTAAATGCCATTAGCATTCTACCCAATTACTAACACTCCCACAGATTTCCAGATACCCCTACAGAAGAGCCACTAATCTGGATGATTGTGGTATTCTCCTAACCAGTCTTTTGGCTTCCCTGCAGTTAAGATTTTATTTGCTGATACCATGTTTTTCTGAGGCACAGCACAGATGTCATCATGTGTTGCTCAAAGCAAATTAAATTTTTAAGCAACTCTTGTAGAATGCCATTGTCTTTTATTACATTAACTTCCACGTGACTGCAGTCGACCTATCCTAGCCAACTTCTCCATCAATAATACCCTTTCCTATGTTACTAAGCACTTTATCTGTCCTGTCCCTCTTTCATGGTTCTTACCTTCTATCTTGTATTGCACTTATTCATGTACCTATCTTCTCTTCTACTGTGTTCCTTAAACACAGTCTTTGATTTTCTCTCTGCCTTGCTGCAACCAGCACAGGGCCTGCACATGCACATATTTGACATTTAATAAATCTGTTTAATGAATAAATGTTGCCACACTGAGTAGCATTCATATTGCACTCCATTTGTTCTTGGCAAATGGTGAACCTTCATGGGTGTTTTTTAAAACCTGTATACTTTGAGGGAAAATAAATGATTTTCTTTCCTGTAGCTTTTGGCATCTACCAGAAGGGATCAAGACAATATGCAAGCTGAGCTGAATCGCCTTCAAGCAGAAAATGATGCCTCTAAAGAAGAAGTGAAAGAAGTTTTACAGGCCCTAGAAGAACTTGCTGTCAATTATGATCAGAAGTCTCAGGAAGTTGAAGATAAAACTAAGGAATATGAATTGCTTAGTGACGAACTGAATCAGAAATCGGTAAGGTATAGTTTTTTTTTTTTTTTTTAATGCTTTAGTACGGGTATTCCTAACCTAAAAACTACTTAAGTAATTTATTTCTATAAAAGTCAAATACCGATAACATCAATTTTCAAGGACTCGGGTTTCAACTTCATTTTTTTCTGTATATGAAGCCTTAGAGGTGGAGGAAGACAGTTATCTTAGTTCATAAAGGTCTGTTAATATCTAATTTAAATGCTTTTTTAAAGGATGTTGGTTACTCCTAATGTTATTTTTTTTATTTAGTATACAGCATGTAGAATCTAATGTTATTACTAATGTTAAAGGAAAAAAATTTGAAGTTTCTAGTTGCTCAGTAAAGCTATTAGATGATTGTTCAAACAATAAAGAAATATGCAATACAAATTAAAATGCTATTTAATCAACTCTGTGAATTATTTAGAATCGTTGTAAGGCTATGTAACTTAATATATGTTTTATTTATTGTTATAGTTCTACCATCTGGAACAGTGCCTTCCTGTCACAGTGTAGTTGTGGTTCCCTAATAGATGGAGATTTTTAGTTGCTGAAAATTGCTGTAGGACAGAGATCGCCACCCTCCAACAGTGATGCCAGAAATAATATTTAGCTATGATTGTCTCAACATCATCATGGATGAGCTATCTTGTGGTTTTGTTGTGGTTAATGCTAACTTCTTATTTACAAATCAGCACCTAGAGTTGAACTCAAGACCCTTGCTCACCACTTATTTTCCTGTCCACATTCACTTGTCTATGAGAAAGCAGTCAACGGTACAAAATAACTCTTTTAAAAGATTTCCTGCCCCTATGAGTTCCTTTTCTCTTTTTAATCTACAAAGTTACAGTTAGCTTGAAGTTAACATTCAGTGTGGTAGAGATCCAAGACACCATTATAACTAACTCTTACTGAGTTGCATTATTAACAAAGCTAATTGCTGTTTGAAGGAATAACAGGAGTTTCTTACAACTCGGAAAAGTGGTCCTTGGCCACTGATTTTAGTCTTTAAGACAGGTATGTTACATTGGTAATAGGAGTTAGAAATCCCTAGTGTTCAGTATCTTTTTATATGCTTAGACAGTGTAACTCTTCAGTTGTTAGAGAAAATGTCTGGTAATTTAAACAATTATGGTAGAAGCATGCTGTATTATGAGACTTGTAAGGTAACTGGTATGATATTGTGGATTAACCTGGGTGAATACACACTCTGCTAATACTCAGAAACTTAAGGAAATGACCAACTACCAGAAGAGATAAGCAGTTGGAATGATGGCATCTTTACTGAAAGATATTGATGAAAAGTCAATAAATGGTATTGAAAGTATGGTACAGATTGAGTGCCCCTAATCTGAAATTTTTGGGACTAGAAGCCCCAGGCATTTCAGATTAGGGATACTCAACCCGTAAGTATACTAGTAAGTATAATGGAATGTTTGCATTATACTTACTAGCTGAGCTTTTCTAATTGGCAAGTCCAGAATGCTTCAGTGTGCATTTTCTTTGAGCATCATGTAAGCACTCAGAAAGTCCCAGATTTTGGAGCATTTCCAGTTGGGGATGCTCACCTTCCATCTGATCTGTGATAGGAGTTCTTTTAAAGTGGGACCAACTGGGTTGGACTTTTCAAAATTTGGTGATTTTGTAGCTGGTAAGGCAGCTATGATTTGAAATTTATAATTATAGTAATTAAACAGAGATAATAATATTACTTCATCACTAGCTCCTGGATAATTGCTTGTATCATAGTATTGTCACATGGATTCTTCCCAGTGAGTAAATACATAGAAAGTAGATGAAGAAAGCATACTAACCATTTACTAACCATTTAGAAAACAGTGTCATTATAACATTAATTTGCTGACTCAGTTTCTGAAAATAAGACACAGTAATAAATGATAATCAAATCTAGTTAAATTTGAAGCTTCCCATTTTTAGACAGAAAGCATTATTTAATCTCAGGAATTTAGTGAAATAACACAAATTTGCCTGCTCTTAATGGAAGACAATGTGGCTACTTTTACTATAGCCTTAGGTCTAAAATACTTTTTTTAAGTTTGAGCTAAGAGCCCAGAACTTGGTAGATAGTTCAAGAAAATGAAAGCAGAAAATACATGGTTTTTTAAGGACTAGATGAAAAACTTGAAACACCTGTGAAAATTTGAGTTTTCATGTAATAATTATACTTTTTGTTTGGGTTCTCTTAGGCAACTTTAGCAAGTATAGATGCTGAGCTTCAGAAACTTAAGGAAATGACCAACCATCAGAAAAAACGAGCAGCTGAGATGATGGCATCTTTACTAAAAGACCTTGCAGAGATAGGAATTGCTGTGGGAAATAATGATGTAAAGGTAAATATAACAACTAAATATTAAGGATGGTTATCTGTATATACTAGTACTTTCGTTTACTACTAATTTTTTATAAAGTTCTTTTTGTATTCATGAGCTCATCCTTACAACCAGTCATGCGTAGTAGATGGTATTAACTGTGTTTTAAAAAAATCTGGAGACAGCAAAAGAATAAGGGCACCCAACTCGATAAATTCAGTAGGTGGTATGTATTGGACCTCGTGTTTGATTCTTTACTCTAAGATTTTCCCCAATCTTGGCAACATGGTGAAGCCCTGTCTCTACGAAAAATAAAAAAATTAGCCTGGCTTGGTGGTGGTTGCCTGTAGTTCCAGCTACTGGGATGGGAGGATTGCTTGAGCCCGGAAGGTCAAGGCTGCAATGAGCTATGATCGCACCACTGCACTCCAGCCTGTGCAGCAGAGCAAGATGCTGTCTCAAGGAGAAAGAAAAAAGATTTTGCACTTAGAAATTACGTTAATAAATTTCCATAAGTGAAATGATTGGAGGCGGGGCACGGTGGCTCATGCCCGTAATCCTAGCACATTGGGAGGCCGAGGTGGATAGATCACTAGGTCAGCAGTTTGAGACCAGCCTGGCCAACATGGTGAAACCCCATCTCTACTAGAAATACAAAAATTAGCCAGGCATGGTGGTGCATGCCTATAATCCCAGCTACTCTGGAGGCTGAGGCAGGAGAATTGCTTGAACCCGGGAGGCGGAGGTTGCAGTGAGCTGAAATTGTGCCACTGCACCCCAGCCTGGGTGACAGAGCAAGACTCTGTCTCAAAAAAACAGAGTGAAATGATTGGAACAACAATTAAGATGAGTTCAGGCTGGGCGCAGTGGCTCACGCCTGTAATCCCAGCACTTTGGGAGGCCAAGGTGGATGGATCACAAGGTCAGGAGATCAAGACCATTCTGGCTAACACGGTGAAACCTCATCTCTACTAAAAAAAAAAAAAATTAGCCAGGGGTGGTGGCATGCGCCTGTAGTCCCAGCTACTCGGAAGGCTGAGGAAGGAGAATCGCTTAAACCCAAGAGGCAGAGGTTGCAGTGAGCCGAGATCGCACCATTGCACTGCAGCCTGGGCGACAAGAGCGAGACTCCATCTCAAAAAAAAAAAAAAATAGTTCAGGGACCAGACATAGTGGCTGAAGCCTGTAATCCCAGCACTTTGGGAGGCGAAGGCAGGAGGATCACTTGAGCCCAGGAGTTCGAGACCAGCTTGGGCAACATGGTGCGACCCCTTCCTACAAAGAATTTTAAAAATTAGCTGGGCATATAGGCATGGTGATAGGTACCTGTAGTCCCAGCTATTTAGGAGACTGAGGCAGGAGGTTAAGGATGCCATGAACCATGTTTGTGTCATGGCACTGCAGCCTGAGCAACAGAATGAGACCCTATCTCAAAAAAAAAAAAAAAAAGATTAGCTCAGGGAGTAAATATACAATGGGCTTGTAGTTGCTTTAAATATTTAAAGAAAAGTAAAAGATGAGCACTGCTTTCTTAATTCTTTTTTTGTTTTTAATTTTAATGGGAAAATTTCAAACATACAATAGTAGAGAGAATAATGTAATGAACTCCAGAGTTTTCAGTTTTCAAAATGTTGCCACTTTATGCCTCTTTGTCCTAATCTTTTTGATACTAATATTGGTTGTTAGCATTAGGCATGTGGCTTGGTGGTAGATTTAAAAACTAAGACCAAAGAGCCAAACTAAGACTCTTAACTGAAAAATCATGCATATAACATGAAAAATTTGTATATCACAGTAGCTGTTTAGACTTTACCTTTTTGATTAAAGCCTACACAGAAACAAAGAGAGCATACACTTGGGTTTATATTGAGAGCCTACTTTTTAGCCCAGTTTATTAACCAGAGTTGGAACTGAAATAAAAGTTTTCAATATGGAGTATGTATTTCTGTCTGTTACATTGTTTAATGTTGCTGTTTGCTGTTAACTGATTCTTCAGTTTAAAAATGAAGAAAAAATATTTAAAAAGTAGCAAAAGAATAAAAGATAAAATCAAAATGAAAGTTACTGTTTGTTGATGGAGGCAAGGATTCTCATGACTCTTCTTTTCATATGTTATTTCTTCAGTGGACTCACCTCACTGAAACAGGAAAAGTGTTATTTTTAAATATTGGGCTATTTGACTTGCTTTCTCTTCACCATCAGTCTGGATATTCTGCCCTATCCTGTTTATGGTGGAGTAATAGGAGATGTAGAATATTGTGAGATGTGGAGAAATCTCTAGGATAGAAAAGTACATTTATTTCACATTGCAAAACACTAGAAAGATGTTCAATATTTGCTTTGTAGATTTGCAACTTTTTAGAAAAATCTTAACATTTTGTATTCAAATAATTATGATTTAAGTCATAAAGAGAGAGAGTGGAAATGGCTTATGTATAGTGGTAGAGGGATGAAATCTAGGTTCCCTGACTACTAGATTCTTTTTTTCACTATTCTATATAGAATTTTGAAAATAAGTCATCCTTGCAAATAGCTATTTTAATTAAAAAAGAAAACAGCAAGGATTCTCAGTATTTTTGTCATTAACAAGTAATTATTTTCCTCTCATCATCTATAAGCTCTGTTACAGCTCTACTATTGGTTGTTCTTAAGTTACAGTTTAGTTTTATGTTATAGTTTACAATGATTATTGTAATCATTGTATTCTATAGTTGTATAGATTTTAAGGAGTACATAGTATTATAGGTCCAGTGTTACAGTATTTAGAATAGTTTCCACACCACCCTAACAAATTCCCAGTGTTTTCGCTATTCACTTCTACTTCTTGAACCTCTGGCAACCACTGATGTTTTTACTATCTCTGTACTATTGCTGTTTCCAAAATGTTATATAGTTGGAATCATATGGTGTGTATATGTAGCCCTTTTGGCTTGCTTCTTTCTCTTAGCAATATGCATTTAAGGTTCTTCCATGTCTTTTCATGGCTTGATCATTTCTTTTAATCACTGAATTACATTCCGTGATATGAATGTACCACAGTTTTTTTTAATCCATTCACCCATGTGATTACTTTGGGCTTTTGACAATTATGAATAAAGCGGCTATAAACATGCATGTGTATGTTGGGTGTGGTGGCTCACATTGTAATCCCAGCACTTCGGGAGACCCAGGTGGGCAGATCACTTGAGGCCAGGAGTTTGAGACCAGCCTGGCCAACATGGCGAAGTCCTGTCTTTACTAAAAATACAGAAACTAGTCCCAGCTATTTGGGAGGCTGAGGCGTGAGAATTGCTTGAGCCCAGGAAATGGAGGTTGAAATGAGCCAAGATTACGCCACTGCACTCCTGCTTGGGTGACAGAGTGAGATTTTGTCTCAGAAAAAAAAGAAATTCATATATAAGTAATCCTGTGGACATAAGTTTTCAGTTCAGTTGAGTAAAAATACCTAGAGGTGCTAGGATGTATATTATGACTATGTGAGCTTTTTAAGGAACTCCCAAATGGTTTTCCAAAGTGATGGAAACATTTTAAATTCCTATCAGCCATGAATGAGAGTACCTGCTGTTCCACATCCTTGCCAGTGTTTGCTGTTGTCAGTTTTTTGAGATAGTGTTGCTTTAATTTGCAGTTGCATTTTTTCTTACTGAGTGGGTTTTTGTGTGTGTGTGTGTGTGGAGATGGAGTCTGGCTTTGTTGCTCACTGCAACCTCCGCCTCCCAGGTTCAAGTGATTCTTCTGCCTCAGCTTCCTGAGTAGCTGGGACTATAGGCGCGTGCCACCATGCCTGGCTAATTTTTGTATTTGTAGTAGAGACGGGGTTTCACCATATTGGCCAGACTGGTCTTGAACTCCTGACCTCATGATCTACCCGCTTTAGCCCCCCAGAGTGCTGGGATTACAGGCGTGAGCCACTGCACCCTACCCTATTATTGAGTTTTAAAAGTTCTTCATATGTTTTGGATATAAGTATTTTATCAGATAGTGTTTTGCATTATTTCACAGTTTGTGGCTTGTTTCTTTACTCTCAGCATCATCTTTTGCAGACTAAAAATTTTAATGAGGTCCAGCTTATTTTCTTTAATGGATTGTGGTTTTGGTATTATATTTAAAAACTTACCACCAAACCCATTGTCACCTAGATTTTCTCCTATGTTAAAGTTTTTTTTTAGTTTTGTCTTTACATTTAGGTCTATGATCCATTTGGAGTTAATTTTTCTGAAAGGGGTAAGGTCTGTACCAGGATTCATTGTTTTACATCTGGATGTCCAGTTGTTACAGCACCATTTGTTGAAAAGATTATCCGTTCTCCATTAAATTGCCTTTGTACCTTTGTCAGAGATCAGTTGACTATATTTTGTGGGTCTGTTACTGGACTCTTTATTCTGTTAACCTATTTTATCTATTCTTTTTTTTTGTTTTTTTTTTGGAGGCAGAATCTCACTCTGTTGCGTGGTGCAATGGTGCAATCTCAGTTCACTGTAACCTCCGCCTCCCAGGTTCACGCAGTTCTCCTGTCTCAGCTTCCTGAGTACCTGGGATTATAGGCGCCTGCCACCACGCCTGGCTAATTTTTGTATTTTTAGTGTAGAGATGGGGTTTCACTATGCCGGCGGGGCTGGTCTCGAACTCCTGACCTCAGGCAGTCTGCCCACCTCAGCCTCCCAAAGTGCTGGGAGGCTTAAGCCACCGTGCCCGGCCTATTTATTTATTCTTTTGCCAATACTATACTGTCTTGATTATTAAAGCTTTACAGTAAGTTGCATAGTTTTAAGTCCTGTGATTTTGTCCTTCTTTAGTATTATGCTAGCTCTTCAGGGTCTTTTGACTCTGCATATAAACTTTATCAATTATACCATCTGCAAAGACAGTTTTTTTTCTTCCTTCCCAAGCTCTGTTTAGTTTTGGCACTCATTATTGTACTGGAATTTGGTAATGAAACTTATAAAAGTTCAGGAATATACAGTGAAGACAATTCCTTCTGGTTGAACTTAAAGGTCATCCGTTCCCTGCCACCTAAACCTCCTCTTGTTAAATTTTAAGCTGAACGTGTACATGATTAACAATGAATTTACTGAAGAGGCCCTGTAAAGAGGAAATTTAAAAATTGAAAGAGGCAGAATCTATCAGTTTGGTTGTATTTTTGTGTTTTCTTTAGGTTTACATTTATTTCTTTTTCTTGTTGGCATGTATTACCATTATTTTCAGTTTTTAACAAAAGTAAGGAAGGCAAAAAGTAAGCACAGTAATAAAAGATAAAATAAGATCCAGACTTTGTATGAATATTGAATAATATTAAAATATATTTTATACAACTATTTTACAGCCTAATTGAGAAAACACACATTGAACATTTTTGGCTTTAATTTTTTATTTTACTTTTTCCTCACAGCAGCCTGAGGGAACTGGCATGATAGATGAAGAGTTCACTGTTGCAAGGCTGTACATTAGCAAAATGAAGTCAGAAGTAAAAACCATGGTGAAACGCTGCAAGCAGTTAGAAAGCACACAAACTGAGAGCAACAAAAAAATGGAAGAAAATGAAAAGGAGTTAGCTGCATGTCAGCTTCGCATCTCTCAAGTATGTTATAGAAAAGAGCTTCTTCATTTTTTGAACCAGCCACATAGAAATTTTATTTATTATACAAGTTTCCAGAAAAATGCATGTCTGTAGGTGAAATTTAGTTTTTCGTTTTTTTTTTTCTAGTCTAGCTGTAGTAAATTTGAATGATTTAACTGAGTTATATTTGCCTAACATATATGGGTTATGTATAGAAATTTACCAGAAAGATGTGACTAGTGGTAACTTGTTAAAGCTCCAGAATTCCAGGGTGGGCAAAACTGCAGGGAACCAGTTTCCTGGCTTGTCAACTGAATGAATGGGGCCATTAACCACGATTGGAATTTCACAAGGAGGGAAGAGGGTAGTAGCATTAAATGGCGGTATCTGTAAAACTAGTATTTCATATTTGAGTCTTCAGTGCGTTAGTTTGCAAGATACAATCACCATTTAATTAATTGATTAAATTCTTTAACATTTTAAATTTGGCTCCTGAGCATTTTAGGTTTAAATGATCCCAAATGTATTATATAGAGAGATAATAAAATGTTTACTGTCAGATATTCTTAACAATGTATATGCATGATATATGTTTTCTACTTCATATCAGTATTTTTTTTCAAAAGCATGAAGCCAAAATCAAGTCATTGACTGAATACCTTCAAAATGTGGAACAAAAGAAAAGACAGCTGGAGGAATCTGTCGATTCTCTCAGTGAAGAACTAGTCCAGCTTCGAGCACAAGGTATAGCTTCCAACTGTTTATGAGCTACATCTGTGTTCTTATGTTAGTATAATTGTAGTAAACTTATATTTACACTGACAGAATAGTAGGACTATAGCTAACGTGGAATGGTAAATCATATATATTGATGTTGCTTTGAAACATTTTTTAAAGATTTTGTTTGAATATGGAAATAGCCAATCTGGGGATTTCCCACAGTTATAAAGGGTGTGTGTGTGTGTCTGTGTCTGTGTCTGTGTCTGTGTCTGTGTGTCTGTGTGTCTCTCTTAACATAGGGGACTTAGGAGTTATTTCTTTACCATTCCCTTAACTAATCTGTTCTGGATTATGCAGGGGGAAAAAACCAAAATAATATATAATATCAACACAATGGATATAACTTGTGTACTAGTCTACATGTCATTGAATTTGGAGAGCAGTTGACATTTGGGTAATTTAAAGACGAATATTGCTAAGGAACATGCTTATTGTAAAATCCATTTGCTCCTTGGTTTATATGAGGAATCTTAAAAGGCTTATTTCACTCTTCCATTTTCTCTCAACTCAAACAGAGAAAGTCCATGAAATGGAAAAGGAGCACTTAAATAAGGTACAGACTGCAAATGAAGTTAAGGTGAGTTTGATGTCACCTTTCTAATGGCTTTAATTCATCAGCATTAATTTTGATTAGACTGACTTTAACTTCCTTTTCCCCTCAAAATTTTAGCAAGCTGTTGAACAGCAGATCCAAAGCCACAGAGAAACTCACCAAAAACAAATCAGTAGTTTGAGAGATGAAGTAGAAGCAAAAGAAAAACTTATTACTGATCTTCAAGAGTAAGTATTAATAACGGAAAGAGTCAGTTATTGATGGACACAGTATATTTTTACTGGAAACCTGCAGTTTTCTTCGAAATTACATTTTTGACTTGGAAAATAAAGAATTTTCTCATTTATGAGTAAAACTTCTAAACTCAAGGTGAAATTTTTGAAGCTTTTTTTAGGTCTTTTGATTTAAATTATTCCGTAAAAAGGAAGAAAAGAATCTTCAACCTAAATCCATTATTGCAAATAGATACCCCACAGTCTCCTCCAAATCCTTTATTTAATTTTCTTTTTTAAAAAAATTCCTGGCTGGGTGCAGTAGATGATGGCTTGTGACCCCAGTGCTTTGGGAGGCCAGGCTGGAGGATCACTAGAGGCCAGGAGTTCAAGACCAGCCTGGGCAACGTAGTGAGACCCCATCTCTACAAAAAAACCAATTTTTTGAAATCAGCCGAGCATGGTGGCACATGCCTGTAGTCCCAGTGACCCAGGAGGCTGTGGCATGAGGATTGCTTGAGTGCTGGAGTTTGAGGCTGCAGTGAGCTATGATTGTCCTCCAGCCTGGGTGACGGAGCTAGACCCTGACTCAAAAAAAGAAACTTCTTAACTGGAAAAAACGTTTCTGGAATTTATATGGATTTTTAAAGTTTTTTGTTTTTGTTTTTAAGTTGTCACCTTAGTTTATCTAGAAGACATTTTCCCTACTTCCATAACCATGTGCGCATACGTGGAGTTTAGAGAAGTCAAAGTCTGCAACAATTTGAGTTAGGAACCAGAAGATATTAACACAACAAAATAATAATGATTGTTGGGGCATAGCTCTTGTTATTAATACCTAATGGAAGTAGGCATAGGGACTCAGGAAGATGAAAGACATAGCAGAACAAAATCATGATTTCAAACCAAAATATGAAAAATTTTGTATGTCCGGAAGTAGCCAGGTCCCTTCTGTCTTTTCCTCCATGGGGGATAGGATAACAGAAAAGTCCTTGATGAGATTGTAGAATTTTAAAGTTCGGAAATTTTAATGATGACATTGAGAAAACTATGATATTGAAACTGTGGTTTTTTTTTTTTCCCTTTTGTCAGCCAAAACCAGAAAATGATGTTAGAGCAGGAACGTCTAAGAGTAGAACATGAGAAGTTGAAAGCTACAGATCAGGAAAAGAGCAGAAAACTACATGAGCTTACGTGAGTAATTGTTGTTAATTAAAGTTTAAAAATAAAGCTAAATTAAAGGATTATAGGCATTACCCTTGGATATAGCCAGTGGATACATATTTTACTTTGTATGGGCCTAAGGATGTTTTTCTTAACTCCATTGAGTTGGTATGATTTATATCTAAAAACTTGGAATATACAGTTGTATTTTAGTGAAAGCAAGGTCTTATATTTCAGTGGTGCTTACGATTTAGATTTCTGTTTATCAATCTGCTTGCTGTTTCCTTATCTCCATATTACTTCAGGACACAGCATAAAAATTAACCTAAAACAACTTAGAAGATTTTAAGGTCTATCACAAAAACTGAGTTTTTGTTAAGTTTTTCTCTTGTATAAAAGAGCATTGTGTTTTAGCCTTGCCATTTTGAACAGAGGTTTTCATGGTTTACTTTTTCTCATTTTCTCAGAACTCGGTTTTCTAGTCTTCCAAGTAGAAAATTCATGATTATAATTTTTCACATACCCTGAATTTGTGAGACAATTTGCAAATGAACTGCTATTATTAGGATAGTTAGAACATCAAGACAAGTTCAGAGTGGATTTTATAAAGATTCTGCTAACCTGCAGCTGTAATTTTGTTTAGAATAATTTTAATGTAAAATATTTTAGTCTTTGCTAGTTTATAATCTGTATAAATAGTTAATCATTATCACTTTGGATAAATTAGCAGTATAATAATGTGGCATATTTTAAAATACAAATTAGAACCAATTCTGCCACATTTTATTTCACCTCTTCCGTTGGTGTATATGGAATTTATAACAATAAACTGTTGTTTCTGAAGGCATATGAAATTTCTTGAAATTGGCCAGGTGCAGTGGCTCACACCCATAATCTCAGCACTTTGGTAGGCCAAGGCGGGAGAATCACTTGAGCCTAGAGTTTGAGAATCAGCCTAGGCAGCTTAGTGAGACCCCGTCTCTACAAAAAACTCTTTAGACAGGCCTGGTTGTACATGCCTGTAGTCCCAGCTACTTGGGAAACTGAAGCAGGGAGGATCACTTGAGCCCAGGTGGTCAAAGGCTGCAGTGAGCAGTGTTCAGGACAGAAACCATGTTTCCAAAAAAAACAAAAAATTGAAATACAACATGGATAAATTGTTTAAAATAATCGTCTTGTATTTATTTAAATGTAATAATTGATCCTTTCAGACATAAAATATTTTATTCAACTCTCATGCTAAGTACAACTATAATTTTATGGAATAAAATTTGAAAATTTATGTTTGTTCTTCTGTTAGGGTTATACAAGATAGACGAGAACAAGCAAAACAAGACTTGAAGGGTTTGGAAGAGACAGTGGTAAGAAAAGGACTGGGGAATATTTTGTGGGTTTTTTTCTACTGTGATTATTCTAAATTTAAAGTCTGAACTCCAAAAATATTGCTGTTCTTAATCCAAGGCAAAAGAACTTCAGACTTTACACAACCTGCGCAAGCTCTTTGTTCAGGACCTGGCTACCAGAGTTAAAAAGGTAATATAACTATGCTGGGGTGGGTGTTTGTGTCATGGTGCATACTTCTAGGTAATTATTTTATTCAAAGTGAAATAACTTTACAGTCATGTCAGTTTTTGTATAGTTAAGCTTAGATTTTTTAATTTTTTCATAATACTTTCTTTTCTCAGAGTGCTGAGATTGATTCTGATGACACTGGAGGCAGCGCTGCTCAGAAGCAAAAAATCTCCTTTCTTGAAAATAATCTTGAACAGCTCACTAAAGTGCACAAACAGGTACTAAAGAGTATATTTTCTGGTAGCTGCAAGGGTAGTAAAAAAATCAAAAATTGAGGATTGGCAAGTAAGTATTTCAGTCTTTCAGAGTCCTCAGGAATTTCTATACCCTGAGCCATTTTATCAGAAATTATATAAAGGAACCACAAGTAACTTTTAGAGGAGTTAATAATTTTAACAACCTTATTATCAAAAGAGATAGTCAAAATATGTATTCTTATTTTCTCTTTAGGATTTTAAGACTGCATTTTCATAATTTATTGTAATTTTGAAATCTACTACACAAGACTTTGCAGTTAAAATACAGTCTTCTGGGGAGAGTGGTCTTTTTATACCCAATACACCACCCAGTGTGTCAAATATAATGAAGGAGTTTGTCATTTTTTTAAAAAGTAATGCTTACTTTGGAGGTTTTTTTGGATGTTCTTTGCTTATTTTTTGTTAGGACTTGATAAATTATTTACGTTACTAATTTTAAAAAGTTTCTCTACGCTTAATTGTTGTGTATCTTTGTTACTGTAAACCTGATGTTTGCACCAGAGTATGGTTAAAGATATTTTAGCTTTTCTTGTCTTCAGCACTTACTAAGGGGCTTGCTAAGTTTATGTTTCTTATGTGCTTAATATATCTAAAGGGATTTTCATTTCACCAGATTAGTTGTCTTACGAACATAGCACTGTCTTGTAATTTATTGTCTTTGCCTAGTATAGGGAAATAACAGTCCTCCCCCTAAAAAATTAGAGGAAACTATACCTTTGTGAATAAATAGATGTGTGTATAATATGTACAGATGGATGTATTCTCTGCATGTTTCTGCCTAAATTAGATAAATGGGAAACAATATAAAATGTAGTTTTACTTCTTTTCTAAAGAGCAATTATGAAATGCTTGTACTTTTTAAAATCATTTTGTTAAATCTAGAATCCTTGTTTTCTTTGTGAACCCCTTAGTTGGTACGTGATAATGCAGATCTCCGCTGCGAACTTCCTAAGTTGGAAAAGCGACTTCGAGCTACAGCTGAGAGAGTGAAAGCTTTGGAATCAGCGTTGAAAGAAGCCAAAGAAAATGCATCTCGTGATCGCAAACGCTATCAGCAAGAAGTAGATCGCATAAAGGAAGCAGTCAGGTCAAAGAATATGGCCAGAAGAGGGCATTCTGCACAGATTGGTTAGTAGAACACATTAAAACCTTTAAACCTTGCTCAGTTTGAATGCTTTTAGCTGAAAACATAATCTGAATTTTATAACGTGTTTTCATGGTGCATCTGTCTTTATTTTCTAACTTAGCAAAGAGTGGCACTGGTGGGAAAGAGGAGTAACCGCATTAGCAGGACATGAAGATAAATGAGAACTAGAGAAGCAAGCAAGAATTGTCATGGAATGGAAAAACTATATAGAGCAATATTACTAAAGCCAAGAGAATTGCAAGAAAATAAGCCATCAGCAATGATTTCATGTTTAAGAATGATCATTGGTGGCTGAGCGCGATGGCTCACGCCTGTAATCCCAGCACCTTGGGAGGCCGAGGTGGTTGGATCACCTGAGGTCAGGAGTTTGAGACCAACCTGACTAACATGGTGAAACCCCCTCTCTACGAAATACAGAAAATTAGCTGGGCATGGTGGTTAACACCTGTAATCCCAGCTACTTGGGAGGCTGGGACAGGAGAATCCTCTGAAGCTGAGAGGTGGAGGTTGCAGTGAGCCAAGATTGCGCCATTGCACTCCAGCCTGGGTGACAAGAGAGAGACTCCACTCAAATAATAATAATTATAATCATTGGTGCAGGAAGTTTTTTTGAATTTTATTTTGTTTTTATGTATTTATTTAAATGACACAGGGTCTCACTCTGTCACCTGTGTTGGACTGCAGTGGTGCAATGGTGGCTCACTGCAGCCCTAACCTCCCGGGCTCATGCAATCCTCCCACCTCAGCCTCCCGAGTACCCAGGACTACAGGCGCATACCACCACATCCTGCTGATTTTTGTATTTTCTGTAGAGACAGGGTTTTGCCTTATTGCTCTGTCTGGTCTTGAAATCCTGGACTCAAGCGATCCACCCACCTCAGCCTCTTGAAGTGCTGGCATTACACAGGCATGAGCCACTGCACCTGGCCAGGAAGAAGATTTTTAAAGGCTAAGAATTGTACAGGTCCTAGAGAAAAGAATGGAACAGAAAAGAAAAAGTGATAGAGAAACAAAAAGGCAAAGAAAAACAAAACATTTGGAAATTTGTTGTGAATAAGAGAAGATACCTTAACAGTCATTGCTGTCACATCTTTAGCTTTATTCTAAAGCCAGTCTTTATTTTTCGTATTAGCTAAACCTATTCGTCCTGGGCAACATCCAGCAGCTTCTCCAACTCATCCAAGTGCAATTCGTGGAGGAGGTGCATTTGTTCAGAACAGCCAGCCAGTGGCAGTTCGAGGTGGAGGAGGCAAACAAGTGTAAACATTTATACATACCCACAGGTTTGTAATTTATACCTGGCTTTTCATAGCTATATATGGAAAATCGGTTGTTAAATAGGTTTTTGGATTTTTAAAAATTCTCACAGTGCTATAATTTTTTTTAACTTAAGCAATTATTAAAGTTATTTAGCTTGATCTTTTTTTATAGTTTTGATCATACCATGTTCAAATTTGTGGACTTAATTGTTTTGAAATCTAGCATTGGATCATTTGTAATAGCTCTTGATGTTCTGTCTAATGGATATACCATGGTTTATAAACATTTCTTTTTGCTAGACATGTAATTACATTAATTTGTTCCATAATTGAAATTTATAGAAACCAAAATTTTCATATACGAAATTTGAAACATCTTTTTTTTTGAGATGGAGTCTCACTCTTGTCACCCAGCCTGGAGTGCAATGGTGTGATCTTGGCTCACTGCAGCCTCCGCCTCCTGGGTTCAAGCAGTTCTCCTGTCTCAGCCTCCTGAGTAGCTGGGATTACAGGTGCCCGTCACCACACCCGGCTAGATTTTTGTATTTTTAGTAGAGATGGGGTTTTACCATGTTGCTGGCCAGGCTGGTCTCGAGCACCTGACTTCAGGTGATCTGCCCGCCTCAGCCTCCCAAAGTGTTGGGATTACAGGTGTGAGCCATTGGGCGTGGTCTAAAACATCTTTTTGTACTCCCTAAGCTGTTAGAGATTATTTCCAGAAGGTTCCCAGAAATGGAATTACAAGGAAATGTGAACATGTTTAAGGCTCTTGGTACATATTAACACATTGGTTTCTAGAAAGATTGCACTGAATCGCATATGAGCCCAGGTTACCAACAGATTTCTGAGCTTTATTTATTTATAATTATGTACTGCATAAAACAATCACTAATTAGAAAAAATCCAGAGATACAACTATATATATATTGTACTAGCTTTTAAATTTAAAAGTTTAAACTGTTGATAATTCTACATATTCTGCTGCATATGCTGCTTCATAGCCTGCTTTTTAAACTTAGCAATATATTCTGAACGCTTTCTTGTACAACATGATTGATTAGTTAGTAGTTGCCTAAATAATTCATTATATAGCAAGAAATATGATTGTAACTCTTCAGGAAGTCCCTGATGTGTATATGCTTTGGAAATAAAAAATACTAGATAATTATGAAATGATTAACTGTTTCTGACAAATACTAGAGCTAGTTAATTTTAATGTTGCTTGTTTTTATGTTGACATTTTGCATACTACTGGCTCTAAATTTGAGTAGAGAACTATTCTGAAGGATTCACATTTCTAACAATTTTGAACATTTTGTTCACACAATGTAGGATTTAACACAGTGGTAGAGTCGAAAGAACATGGATTATGGAGTTCCATCCAAGTTGGAGTACTGACTTTACTTTTATGAACTTGAGCAGATAAACTTCTAATAGTTTTTTTCTAATTCTGACTTACTTTACAATGCTTCAATATAAAAATAAATTATGGATTTATTGCTTAACTGTTTACTGAATCTCTAAAACAACATTTTTCTACATAGCCACAATATTATCACACGCAATAAAATTGTATTTTCATATTATTTAATACCAGTTCATAATCAGATTTTTCCAATTTTTTTTACTATCCTGTACAGCTGGTTTGATTAAACCAGGGTACAATTCAGGTCTCCTCTTTGCATTTGTTTTTATCCCTTAAATCTCTTCTAATCTTGAATGACCAGCCCTCTTTAGTGAAATTAACTTACTGAAGAGTAGTTAACACCTGAGGGTATAACACCTTATGGATGTTGTGTCTGATTGTTTTTATGTGTAATCACCTTGTTCTCTCTCCCCTCTATTTCTATGCAAAAGCATTGATTAGACTCAGCATAAACATTTTTGACAAGGTTATGTCATAGATAATACGTACTTAGTAGACCTACAATAGCTTGTTTTCCTGATAATTAGAGATATTTCCCCTTTGGACTGAGTCTCTGTGTTTTTCCCCTTTAGACTAATAACCCTGTTGTATTAGTAAAATGGAAATCATTTCATAAGAATTACATGAGTTGGCTGGGTGTGGTATCTCATGCGTGTAATCCCAGCACTTTGGGAAGCTGAGGTTGAGGCTGAGGCTGGTGGATTACCTGAGGTCAGGAGTTCAAGACCAGTCTGACAAACATGGAGAAACCCTGTCTCTACTAAAAATACAAAAAAAAGAGCTCGGTGTGGTGGTCCATACCTGTAATCGCAGCTACTCGGGAGGCTGAAGCAGGAGAATCACTTGAACCTGGGAGGCAGAGGTTGCAGGTGAGCTGAGATCGCACCATTGCACTTCAGCCTGGGCAACAAGAGCGAAACTCCATCTCAAAAAAGGAAAAAAAAAAAAAAAAGAAAGAATTACATGAGTTAAGATGTTACCCAGCACACAGTATTCAATAGATGCAAGCCTTTTTTTCCCTACCTTTCTGAAAGTGGGAGCTGAGCAAGGGGATTTTCAAAGCATAGATAGAAAGTTTATCCTTTTTGGATATTGTCCTTACATTAAAATTCATATATCAGCTTTAAACTTACATCTCATTGTAGAGAGGACAGACCATGCTTTTGTTAAATATAGCTGATCCCAGTATAGTGACACCAAGCTAGTACATAATAGAGACCGCTAACCCAGCCAAACTAAGTTTTCAAGATTTGAAAGTTATGATATTAAAAATATAATTATTCACTGGTTTGTTTCAATGCTGGTCCAAAGATAGTGGTTCTTTTCACACTCTTGTATTAATCTGTCTTAAAACATGATTGGGGAGTATATGATCTACTTAAGTGATAAATTGTTTAAATGTTAAATAATTTGCAGAGAAATTTTTTTAATGTTAAGAAAATCATTTCAAATCACTGTTTATTTTTGGAAAGGATGATAGTGTATAAATAATACTGATATTTTTAGTTCCCAGTTTTACATGGTTAGTCTTCTGCCTTGCATTGTACTTTAAACAGGTTTTTTTCTAAATGCATAAGGTAAGTAGGCAGTTTAATACTACTAGAACTGTTGATTTCATTGTTACTTTTCCTACCGTATACACTTCTTGTTTATCCTTACTCCTCTACATCTCTCCCCCTCTCTTTTTTAAAAGCTTCCATGTACATAAGTTAGTTGCTGGTTAGTGATCCTTGGTTTAAGAATGTCACTGACCACTGTCTGCTGGTTAAAAGATAACCATCTTTTTCTTTTTTAAACAAATATAATTCATAAATCAGCTTACCCATAGCTTTATTGGGGAGAATAAAAATAAAAGGAGGGCTGAACTCCTTTTAAACATTGTACTGCTTCTAAACACTTAGGCAGTAAATAAAAGGAAACCAAATCATTTAATACTGCCCTCTTTCCAATTTTGGAGAAAGTAGCCACAGCTGTTGGCTAAAATGTTTATAAATTATTGGCATGTTTTATTCTTCATGTGTGTCTCAAACATGAATTTGGTAAAACTAAACATATTTACTCTGTATGCTTTCTCCCCTTTTCAGGTGTTAAAAAGTAATTGAAGTATGAAGAGGACATGGTATCAAGCAGTCATTCAATGACTATAACCTCTACTCCCTTGGGATTGTAGAATTATAACTTCTTAAAAAATGTATAAATTATATCTGGCCTGTACAGCTCTTTCCTATCTACTCTTCTTGTAAACTCTGCTGCTTCCCAACACATCTAGAGTGCAATTTTGGCATCTTAGGAGGGAAAAAGGACAGTTTACAACTGTGGCCCTATTTATTACACAGTTTGTCTATTGTGTCTTAAAGTTAGTCTTTACTGTGCCAAGCTAACTGTACCTTGTAGAACTGTACTTTTTGTATTTGTTTTTTATGTATGTTTATTTTTTAATCTCAGTTTAAATTACCTAGCTGCTGCTGCCTGTTTTTCTTTTCCAATTAAAATGTCTTTTTTTTTTTTTTCCCAAGAGAAAATGGAACATTTAGGTTAAATGTCTTAAATTTTACCACTTACAACACTACATGCCCATAAAATATATCAGGTCAGTACTGTATTTTAAAATCCCTTGAAATGATATCAGGGTTAAAATTACTTGTATTGTTTCTGAAGTTTGCTCCTCAAAACTACTGTTTGAGCACTGAAACCTTACATATGCCTAACTAGGCATTTAACACTGAGCAAGGCTACTTATTATCTCATGAAATGCCTGTTGCTGAGTTATTTTGAATAGAAATATTTTAAAGTATCAAAAGCAGATCTTAGTTTAAGAGAGTTTGGGAAAGGAATTATATTTCTCTTTTTCCTGATTCTGTACTCAGCAAAGCTTGATGGAATGAAAATACCCTGCTTCATTCTGATGAGCCTGCTAGCTAATATAGAACTGGACAGATATTAATTTGTCATCTTTAATATTAGTAAAATAAATTAAGATAATATAGAATTAAACATAATTTTATATTGTTAGTACTTTATTGGCTGATCTAAATTTATAGCCTGTGGAAATTGAGAAAAATGAAACAGTACAGATGCATGATGAATTAAAAATACATAGGGTTCAGTTTTGGTCTGAAATCCTTGAGGTGGTTTTAACCTGCTACACTAATTTGTACACTAATTTATTTCTTGTTTAGTCTAGAAATAGTAAATTGCTTGCAAGTCACTAATAATCATCAAATAAATTATTTCGTTGACCATAGCCCATAATTTTGTAATCAGTACTAAGTGTATACGTATTTTTGCCACTTTTTCCTCAGATGATTAAATCAACAGCTTATTTTAGGAGACTATAAAAATAGGGTAAGATATTTTTTGCTTCATCAATGGTAGGGGGGCATTGACTGCAACTATGTTCGCAGAAATTCACAGAGAATGGGGATTTAAGGTTATTCAGTCATTAGAGAAACTTAGAAAGTTCTGTGTTAGGACCTGGCTGGCAGAATTAACTTTTTGAAAAAGTTTTATACACAAATATTTGTATTGAATTTGGAGCAATAGTCAGAAGACTCAGATCATAATTGGCTTATTTTTCTATTTCCTTAACTGTTGTAATTTCCACTTTTATAATAATTTTGATTTAAAATATAAATTTATTTATTTTTTTAATAGTCGAAAATCTTTGCTGTTGTAGTCTGCAACCTCTAAAATGATTGTGTTGCTTTTAGGATTGATCAGAAGAAACACTCCAAAAATTGAGATGAAACGTTGGTGCAGCCAGATATAAGTAATACAGTTAACAAAAAAAGTGCTGCCACCTCTTTATGATCATTTTCTAAATGGAGAAACATTTGGCTGCATTCACATAGACCTTTATGTTTTGTTTTCAGTTAAAAACTTGCCTCCTTTGGCAGTATTCATAAATGAAGCAGAATTTTTTTTCTCTTTTTTCTGAATATATTTTATTCTTGTAAGATGTATCCTGGGTATTGGTGCTGTGTAACGAACAACAAATTATAATTAGCATGTGGTTCAGAATATACAATGTTAGGTTTTTAAAAAAATACCTTGATGGTCTTTTCTATTTATAATTTCAGACTTTCATAAAGTGTACCAAGAATTTCATATATTTGTTTTCAGTGAACTCCTTTTTGCTATAGTAGGTCATTAAACACAGCACTTACTCTTAAAAACTAAAATTTCTGATCATCTAGGACATTGACACATTTCAATTTGCAGTGTCTTTTTGATTGGATATATTAACGTTCCTCTGAATGGCATTGATAGATGGTTCAGATGAGAAACTCAGTGAAACAAGAGAATAATATTTATTCATGGTGGTTAATTAAATTATTTGCCTAACTTAAGAAAACTAACTACTGTGCATAACTCTCAGTTTGTGCTTAACTCCATTTTACATGAGGTGACAGAGTCTGAGTCTACCTGTGGAATATGTTGGTTTCTTTTCAGTGCTTGAAGATACGTTCAGAAATACTTGGTTTGGGAAGACACCATTTAATTTTAAGTTAACTTGCATGCTGTAAATGCGTTTTATGTTTAAATAAAGAGGAAAATTTTTTGAGATGTAATGACTTTCTTAAAACTTACTTGTTAGGTAGATTTTACATGACTTGAGTTCAGGCCTTCTGTCCTACCAGCATAGTGACTGATATGTCATTATATTCATGTACATTTTGTTTCCTAAGTATGTTGCAGCCTTTGGACAGCAGGTATTAAGTGTGTAGTCTAAAGAGCTAGAAATGAATGACCAGTCTCACATATAATATAAAACTTTTTTTTTTTTTTGAGATGGAGTCTTGCTCTGTCGCCCAGGCTGGAGTGCAGTGGCGCGATCTCGGCTCACTGCAACCTCCACCTCCTGGATTCAGGTGATTCTCTTGCCTCAGCCTCCCGAGTAGCTGTGATTATAGGCGTGTGCCACCACACCTGGCTAATTTTTGTATTTGTAGTAGAGATGGGGTTTCACCATGTTGGCCAGGCTGCTCTTGAACTCCTGACCTCAAGTGATCCACCTGCCTCGGCCTCCCAAAGTGCTGGGATTACAGGTGTGAGCCACTGCACCTGGCCAGTCTCACCTACACTTTATTTTGTGTAGTCCCCATTGTTAATCTAACTCTGGTTGTTTTATTAACCAGGATAAGAATTAACTCCTGAAAGTTTGTTTTTTAGATACTTTCTCAACGATCATTCAGGTCTAGCTGGAAAATAACTTTTAAAAGAAAGACTGTTCCTAAATTCAAGTGGGGATTTGTTTTTTGTTGTTGTTGTTTGGGAGGGCATTGGGCTTTATATGTTTTTACACTATTGTGGAAAATTTTAATCAGACATGAAATCAGAATAATAATAAAACCCCAGGTACCAGTTACTGAGTCTCAACAACTACCAGCTTCTAAACTATAATCTTTTTTAATCTGTAATCTATTCATCTTCCCCTTTCAACCTCCCCATATTGCTTTGAAGGAATCCTAGAAAATACGCTTCTTTCATAAGTATTTTGGTATGTATTTTTAAAAGATAAGGACTTCTTAAAACACACCCAATGAATACCATTATCACATCAAAAATTTATAATTTCCTGATATCAAATATTTAGTTTTTGTAAACAGTTTTGAGTCAAGATCCAATGAAAGTTCATATATTAATGAAGAGTCCCACTCTATCTTGTTTTTTCATTGCAATGTATGAAGAAAATAGCTTTTTTGCCCTGTAGTTTCCCAGATTTTGCAGTTGCATCCTTTTCCTGTCATTTAACCGATTTCTGTGGCCTTTATATTTCCTATTAATTTGTTTGTTTCAGATCCACAGACATAATCAGATTCAGATAGTTGTCTTGTTGGATGGGGAAAGTATTTATAGGTGGTGGTATTCTTCCATCGGGTGGCAAATAATGGGTAGTTGTCTCTTCTTGAGCTATTAGTCACTCTTAATGATCAGTGCCTAGATCCATCAATTTAATAGGGGTTACAGAGTGACAGCATTTTTTCATTTGTTTGCTGCATTACAGAAACTTGGTCGCTTTTATTTGGTTATCTAGGGTGTGTGTGTGTGTATATGTGTGTGTGTATAGGAAAGATAAGGTAAGTTATGTTTGATTCTTTTAAGTTTCAAAATGAGTTGCTTCACTACCATCTTCTAGTAGTGACTAGTTTTGCATTTTTTCCTTCTTTAGCTTTTTGTTGTTTTATCATTTTTTAGGCTCTATGAGCCTTCATATTTTTCCTTTCCTGGAGAAATCTAAATGAAAACAGTTTTTTTCCAAATTTAAAAAATAAAAAATAAAAAAAAAAGGGCTGGTCGCAGTGGCTCTACCCTGTAATCCCAGCACTTTGGGAGGCAGAGATGGGTGGATCACGAGGTCAGGAAAAAAAAAAAACCACAGCACATCTAAGGAGTGGGATGGAAAAGGGAATATAGGAGTGATAGAAACTAATGAGAAAATTTGTATACACTCATGCAGGCAAATTAGGATAGGGGATGATTAATTATTATAGTATAACTGATGGCTGGAGAATTTGATTTTTTTTTTTTTTGACTGGGTCTCTCTGTCACCCAGGCTGGAGTGCAGTGGTGCAGTGGTGCGCACTGCAACCTCTGCCTTCCTGGCCCAAGCGATCCTCCTACCTCAGCTTCCCAAGTAGCTGGGATCACAGGCATGTACCACCACGCCTGGCAATTTTTTTTTTTTTTTTTTTTTTTTTTTTGGATTTTTGGTAGAGATGGGGTTGCTGTGTTGCCCAGGCTGGTCTTGAACTCCTGAGTTCAGGTGATCCACCCACCTCACCCTCTCGAAGTGCTGGAATTACAGGTGTCAGCCACTGCACTGGCTTCGTGTGTGTGTGTGTGTTTTCTTAAGATGGAGTTTCTCTCGTTGCCAAGGCTGGAGTGCAATGGTACCATCTCGGCTCACCACAACGTCCGTCTCCCAGGTTCAAGCGATTCTATTGCCTCAGCCTCCCAAGTAGCTGGGATTACAGGCATATGCCACCACACCCGGCTAATTTTATATTTTTTAGTTGAGATGTGGGTTTCTCCATGTTGGTCAGGCTGGTCTCAAACTCCCAACCTCAGGTGATCCACCTAGCTCAAGTCTCCTAAAGTGCTGGGATTACAGGCATGAGCCACTGTGCCCAGCACAATGCTTTTAAAATTTTTTTTGAGAGAGGGTCTGGCTCCGTTGCCTAGGACTCACTGCTACCTCTGCCCCCCCAGGCTCAAGTGACCTTCCTGCCTCAGGCTCCCTAGTAGCTGGAACTACAGGCATGTGCCACCATGCCTGGCTAATTTTTGTGGAGACAGGGTTTCACCATGTTGCCAGGCTGGTCTCAAACTCCTGAGCTCAAGCAATCCACCACCTTTCAGCCTCTCAAAGTGCTGGCATTACAGATGTGTACCACCATGCCTAGTCAGCTTTTTTTAAAGATGGGGTCTTGCTCTGTCACCCAGGCTGAAGTGCAGTGGTGCAGTCAGTGTACTTGGGATCCCATGCTGATGGATCACACAAAACTCTCAGTGGCTGCTTGAGGTCCTGTACTCAGGAAAGGCAAACACTCTTGTTAGCAGAAATTGCAGGGCCTCCCGGTACAGGAGACTTAATGTAGCACTAAGTTGCTAGTTGATTTCTTCAAGGGACAATTGAACTCACATTGCTGTCAGGACATCAGGCAGCAGCAGTAATTGGATCAGCCTTTGTAAGTGGGAGCCCTTGCTACTGGACAGGCATAGCTTTCGTCTCTCCCACTGGCCACTCCACTGCTGTCCTTATTATACCCATACTGCAGTGGTGGATGACAGACTGGCTGATGTCAACCATTGGCTAAATCCTACTTGGTTAAATTCCTCTTCCCTAGTAGATACCGTCTGGTAGGCATTAACATGTCACACGAGATCCTCACATTCTTTGCCCATACCCCTGTCAATGGGAAGGGCAGGCACAGCAGCTTGAGACTTCTGTTTGGCCTTTGTTACTATACAGGATAACCTGTATCTGACAGGCCAAGGGTGTAATGTAGGGATCATGCCAGTTACTGAGTGTGTCAATTCTAGTTACACATCAGAGATGGGAATGACCAGCTGAGGGATCCACAGAGCATGTGCCGTTTTTTAATGTGAGCACTTCATGTTACCTAAATATAACCTGACTGGCGCTCCATACCTCCATGTGCACCCCTCATGATGATGCTTTAGGTTTCTAGGCACTGTCAACTTAGACCCTGTATCCACCAGCCTTCAAACTATTTATGCATTCCCTTTTATCCAGTGTCCAGTAACCTGAATAAATGGCCATCATTTTTTTGAGGTCAGGACTGGGGAATTGTAATCGGTACTTGCTGGGTTGTTGCAAGGTCCTTTCTCCTGGAGACTGAACCTTATGACTGCAAAGGTAATCAGGTTAAAATGCAGTCATCAGCGTGGGCCCTAATCCAATATGATTGAAATAAAAGGAATGCAGAGAGGGGAGATGATAGGCAGAGATGGCATCTACAGGCTGAGGAAAGAGGCCTAGAACAGCTCCTTCCCTCACAGACTTCAGAAGGAATCCATCCTACCAACACCTTAGTTTTGGACTTGGAGCCTCCAAAACCGTAAGACAATACATTGCTGTTGTTTAAGCCGCCCAGTCTGTGATATTTAACAGCAGCCCTAGCAAACTAACACAAAGGCCTGCTCTGATAATTCAGCAGGACCCTCTAAACATTTCTCCTTAGCATGGTCAGCATAAGCTTTGTACAGTTGAGCTTTGTCACTACAAGAGAAAGGGGCTACTTTTCTCAGGTCTGGCATGCTTCCCCTGGCTGCTTATTACCATCCCGTTGTCAGGCATGGCTCAGCCCCAGCTGTGACCCTGAGTACGCAGCCACTCAGCCAGCTTGCAGCTCTGGCCTTGGCCCTGTGAATACCTCCCTAGCTGGCAGTTGGCTCCCTTTGAGCCTGTCCTTCAGCCTCAGCTCACACAGCCTGGGAAGGTGCTCCCTGCTTGCGGCTGCAGTTTTCTGTCCTCTTGTACTCTGGAGGGGGGTGCCAGCCTCAGCCCATGTGTACCCCAATGGTGTGTTTCCTTCTTGCCAGTCCTGGCCATGATTCCCTGCTTGCCAGTAGCAGCCTGAATGTACCTCAAAGGAATGTTTTGCGGAGACTGACTCGGCTGTCACCCAGAGCAATCCAGCAAATGTCCCTGCCATGCAGTGGGCTGCAGCCACAACTCCACAAGATCTGAATCCCAAACTTGGGGAGAAACATTCCTATCCAAGTTTGTTTCTTCCTTGGGTACTTTCCCTTAATCCTAGGGTATCCTATAAAGTTTTCTGTATCCATATGTAAGGTCATCCCCTTAGACCTTGACTCATACAAAGAGTGATATGTAAGTTTATATTCAGATTTTTTTTTCTTGAGACAGAGTTTTGCTCTTGTCCCCCAGGCTGGAGGGCAGTGGCACAATCTGAGCTCACTGCAACCTCCACCTCCCAGGTTCAAGTGATTTGCCTCAGCCTCCTGAGTAGCTGGGATTATAGGCGCCTGCCACCAAGCCCAGTTAATTTTTATATTTTTAGTAGAGATGGGGTTTTGCCATGTTGGCCAGGCTAGTCTCAAACTCCTGAACACAGGTGATCCACCCACCTCGGCCTCCAAAAGTGCTGGGATTACAGGTGTGAGCCACGATACCCAGCCTATATTAAGAATATTTAATGCTTAGCCCTTTCTCCTACTTGGCTCTCTGAATGCTGGTAGCCAGGTTTATTCTTCCAGCCAGGAGATGAGAAGATGATTCTGTGCAAAATTTGGCAGCTGATATTGGGGGTCTCCAGGGACGCAGCAGTTTCAGGAATGCCACAGTCAACAAATCCTACTCCTATGAACCAGTTGCTTCCAGTCAGCCTCTTGTCCCCCTTTTTCAATACGTGCAGACAGGCAAGGATGGCATTTGAGGAATGCCTCTAGGGTGAAAGGTAGAATCAAAACCCACAACCCAAAATAGAACAAAGTGGGACTGTGAAGGGAGAAGAAAACATTTTTAAGGAACTACCACTAATATCCTCAGGTTTTGAAATTTTTTTTTTTTTTGAGATGGTGTTTCGCTCTTGTTTCCCAGGTTGGAGTGCAATGGTGCAGTGTCGGCTCACCGCAACCTCCACTTCCCAGGTTCAAGTGATTCTCCTGCCTCAGCCTCCCAAGTAGCTGGGATTACAGGTGCCTGCCACCACGCCCAGCTAATTTTTCTATTTTTAGTAGGGTCTGGGTTTTGCCATGTTGGCCAGGCTGGTCTTGAACTCCCGATCTCAGGTGATCTGCCTGCCTCGGCCTCCCAAAGTGCTGGTATTACAGGCGTGAGCCACCGTGCTCGGCCACGTTTTAAATTGTAAAGTTTTTCTCCATCTAAGAAAAAGAGGCCAGGTGCAGTGGCTCATGCCTATAATCCCAGCGCTTTGGGAGGCCGAGGTGAGCAGATCACCTAAGGTCAGGATTTCGAGACAAGCCTGACCTACATGGAGAAACCCTGTCTCTACTAAAAATACAAAATTAGCCGGGCATGGCAGCGCATACCTGTAATCTCAGCTACTTGGGAGGCTGAGGCAGGAGAATTGCTTGAACCTGGGAGGCGGAGGTCGCGGTGAACCGAGATTGCGACACTGCACTCCAGCCTGGGCAACAAGTGTGAAACTCCGTCTTCAAAAAAAAAAAAGCCTATTCAGAAAACAAGACCTGAAAATAGAAATTAAAAACTCAATAGAAGGGTTAGAAGATGAAGTTGAGGAAATCTACAAAGTAGTACAAAAAGAACAGAATAAAAGGCCTCAGATCTG
This sequence comes from Cacajao melanocephalus, assembly GCA_963573385.1. Taxonomy (NCBI): domain Eukaryota; kingdom Metazoa; phylum Chordata; class Mammalia; order Primates; family Pitheciidae; genus Cacajao; species Cacajao melanocephalus. The sequence goes on along the minus strand of CAUYLG010077137.1, from coordinate 6,772 downwards.
AATAATGAGCATGCCATAAAGAGAACTGAAGAAACAGCAGAGGAAATCATTAGTGAAGTAATTGAAGAAAATTGCAACCTCCACCTCCTGGGTGCAAGTGATTCTCATACCTCAGCCTCCCAAGTAGCTGGGACTACAGGCATGCACCACCAATGCCCAGCTAATTGTTTAATTTTTGTTAGAGATAGGGGTTTTACCATGTTGGCCAAGCTGGTCTCGAACTCCTGGCCTCAAGTGATCCACCTGCCTCGGCCTCCCAAAGTGCTGGGATTACAGGCATGAGCCACCATGTTGGCCAGCAAAAATGTCACTTCTTATGTGCCTTTTATCAGGAAGCTGTTCCTCAACCACGAGGGACTAAACTAAGAAGATGCAGGGCATACAAAAGAAGGGAACCCCCAAGGTGACAGCACACAGAGCAACCAGTCCAGACAGGAGCCAGTCAGGGGTACTTGAACATTTTGAGAGGAGATTTATACAACTGGAGAGTTTAGGGTTGAATAAATGATTGGCGCAAAGAACACTAAGAAAAAATTACTGATTCATAACAATCATATAAGCAAGAAAGGGAAAGTCATAGTCTAATTCATGGCTCAGCTGTGATTGGCATGTCCTTGTCATAATAATGAAAACATGGATTATTAACTAAATTCATGATACGCCCTTATTGGGAAGAGGAGGAGTTGAGGGGTATGTGTGTGTTGATTGTAGTGAAAGAGACAGTCCTCATCTCCCATAGTGATGAGACACTGATAATGCTTAAACATGAATAATTTGGAAGTACCTGAGATCTGGAGATGAGAACAAAGAAAGCGGTTGCTTCTGAAGAGTGGAAAGAATGTGAAGTGGGGAAGGGAACTGCTGGTTTCTCAAGCATGTTTTCTAGAGCTTGTTGGATTTTTTGGGCCTCGGACAATTTTGCCATCAAGCTCCCCTTTGAATATGGTAAGCAGCTATGGGAAGTACAGTCGGCCCTCCATTTCCATGAGTTCCGCATCTGTGGATTCAGCCAACCACAGATGAAAATATTCCTGGAGGGAAAGGCCGGGTGCAGTGGCTCACACCTGTAATCCCAGCACTTTGGGAGGCCAACGCGGGAGAATCACTTGAACCCCGGAGGTCAAGGTGGCAGTGAGCTATGATCATGCCACTGCACTCCAGCCTAGTGACAGAACAAGACCTTGTCTCAAAAAAAAAAAAAAAAAAAAAGGATCTGAAGGAGAAAAAAAATATTTGGGGGAAAAAAACAATAAAAATAAAACAATTTAAAAAATAATATAATTATTTACCTAGCATTACATTGCAGTAGTTGTTATAAATGATCTAGAGATGATCTAAAGTACACAGGAAGATGTGTGTAGGTTATCTGCAAATGTTATGCCATTTTGTATCAGGGCTTGTGCATGTGCGGATTTGGAGATCCGCAGGGGTATCCTGGAACCAATCCCCTCAGACAGCAGGACAACCGTACGTCTTTTTTTTTTTTTTTCTGAGACAGGATATCACTCTGTTACCCAGGCAGGAGTGCAGTGGTGCCATTACATTTCACTGTGACCCCAACCTCCCCAGGCTCAAGCGATCCTCCCACCTCAGCTTCCCAAGTAGCTGGAACTACAGGTGCGTACCACCATGCCTGGCTAAATTATGTATTTTTTGTAGAGACAGGGTTCTCACTATGTTGCCCAGGTTGGTCTTGGACCACTGGGCTCACGCTATCCTCTTGCCTTGGCCTCCCGAAGTGCTGGGATTATAGGCATGAGTCACCATACCTGGCCAACTGTACTACTTTGTCACCAAATGAATGCTTCCAAATTTTGAAGATTTGGAGGAGAAGCTTTAAAAAAAAATGTAAAATACACATAACATAAAATTTACCATCTTTACCACTTTTTTTTTTTTTCTGGAGATGGAGTCTCACTCCATCGCCCAGTGGCGCAATCTCAGCTCACTGCAGCCTCTGCCTCCTGGGCTCAAGTGATTCTCCCGCCTCAGCCTCTTGAGTAGCTGGGATTACAGGTGTGCACCACTACGCCCAGCTAACTTTTTATTTTAGTAGAGACAGTGTTTCACCATGTTGCCCAGGGTAGTTTCGAACTCCTGAGCTTAGGCAGTCCACCCACCTCGGCCTCTCAAAAGTGCTGGGATTACAGGCATGAGCCACTGCGCCCAGCCTTGACCACTTTTAAGTGTACAGTTCAGTAGTGTTGGAAAAGAAACAATTTTTTAAAAGAAAATGTACACAGAAATCAGTTCTGGACTGGAAATGCAAATATCTTTTGCTTTCATGATCTGCACTGACATATTTGTTTAATGTTCTTTAATTCATATTAACTTGCCAGAATAATGTTAACATTAAAAACTTTCAAATGTTTCCACTGTAGGCAAGATTAGAACCCATTACAACTGTTAAAAATATTCAAGAAACTCGTTTTCCCTCCACTTCACAGTTAAGAGCCATTTGAAATGAAAAATAAAGGAATGTTACTAAATCTAAGCAATCTCAAATAAATGCCCATTGTTTCTTGAGAGACAGACAAGACATCATCAGTATGAGTGACAGAAGAACACCCACGATAACATCTTGGATATATTATTTGCTCTCTGAATAAAAAGTTAGGCGGATAGCTTTTCTGTACAATAACTGGAATTGTGCCTGGTCCCCCTCCACATTGCTCTGAAAATGAACTTTTGTTTTATGCAGATGTAGGCGACTTAGAATGAACAAAGGCCCACATTTTAAGGCTGAGAACATTCAACTGAAAATTAAAAATGGATTTTTCCTCTATTAGACAGGAGAGCAAATGTAAATGTTTTGCAGTGGGCAGGCTAAGGCAGACCTGAGGTCCCAGAGTTGTCTCCTTTGAAAGTGGTTGGCTATTGGCAAGTATTAATATTTCCTGAATGCTCCCGTCAAGGGTCCTCACATGGCCCATCAGAAGAGATAAACAGGAAGAAGTCAAAACCACTTTCTTGTCTCCTCTGGCCCAGTATCTGCACAAAGAACCAACTGCTTCTCACACTCATTGTAGTAGCTGGTTTGTTTCAAGGTCTGGACCACTTGCTAGAGGATTGAACCTACAGAGATCTATCTATCTATGGGGTTGGGCCAGGGGTAGTGGCTCACACCTGTAATCCCGGCACTTTGGGAGGCCAAAGTGGGTGAATCACAAGGTCAGGAGTTTGAGACCAGCCTGGCCAACATAATGAAACCCTGTCTCTACTGAAAATACAAAAAATTAGCTGGATATGGTGGCAGGCACCTGTAATCCCAGCTACTCGGGAGGCCATGGCAGGAGAATCGCTTGAACCTGGGAGGTGGAGGTTGCAGCGAGCTGAGATTGTGCCACTGCACTCCAGCCCAGGTGACAGTGTGAGACTTCATCTCAAGAAAAAAGAAAAGAAAAAGGAAATCTATGACATATTAACATAAGTAACATTTTCATGAAAAATAGTAACATGCTCCAAAATTAAAACATGTAAGGAGAAGACTAGCATTGCTTTACCTTTTACAAATCACTTTAATATTGGGTTTAATGTGAGACAGCTGGATTATCATATCTGCTTTGGCATTTAATCTGTTGCAATCTATTAGTAGACATATATATATATATATTTAAAAACTCAGCCTCATTAAGATACATAGTTGGAAAACAAACTCACAGACTCCTGAAAAGGACCTTAGAGACCCCAGGAATGTTCGGCCACTTTTCTTTTTTTTCTTGAGACAAGAGTCTCACTGTGTCATTGAGGTTGGAGTGCAGTGGTGCAGTCACGGCTCACTGCAGCCTCGACCTCCCCGGCTCAAGTGATCTAGCATCAACCTCACAAATTAGCTGGGACTACAGGTTTGTGCCACCACACCCAGCTAATTTTTGTATTTTTTGTAGAGATGGCATCTCACTATGTTGCCCAGGCTGGTCTCAAGCTCCTGGGCTCAACAGATCCTGCCCCCTCAGCCTCTCAAAGTGTTGGGATTACAGGCTTGAGCCACTGTGCTTGGCCCTCAGCCACATTTTAAGAACTACTGCTCTAGGCCAGCGAGACCTCCCCTGAAGAAGAGGTTGGAATCATCCTCTCCCGGAGCACAAGGCCATTTGGAGAAAGAGTGGATGTCTGAACTTCCCACTGCTAGGAAGGAAAGAGGAGTAAATGGATACTGTTAGGAAGAAGGAAAGATACTGACTGATAACCCTTTTCCAAACTTTTCTCTAGAACACACAGTAAGCTTTTTTGTTTTAAATTTTCACTGAGCAAAATACACCTAACATATAAATTACCTTCCTTTTTTTGAGACAGAGTCTCGCTCTGTCACCCAGGCTGGAGTGCAATGGCACAATCTCAGCTCACTGCAATTTCCGCCTCCCGGGTTCAAGTGATTCTCCTACCTCAGCCTTCCAAGTAGCTGGGACTACAGGTGCCCACCACCATGCCCAGCTAATTTTTGTATTTTTAGTAGAGACAGGGTTTCACCATGTTGGCCAGGCTGGTCTGGAACTCCTGACCTCATGATCCACCCACCTTGGCCTCCAAAAGTGCTGGGATTACAGGTGTGAGCTACTGCGCCCAGCCTTCCTAACCATTTTTAATGCACAGTTCAGTGGCATTAAGTGCGTCTTCACTGCTGTGCTGTTGTGAATAATGCTGCTATGAACATGTGTGTGCAAATATCTATTCGAGTCCTTGCTTTCCATTCTTTTGGGCATATACACAGATGTGGAATTGCGGGATCATATGGTCGTTCTATTTTTGCTTTGTTGGGCAACTGCCATACTGTTTTCCATAGAGACTGCATCATTTCACATTCCAGCTGGAGGGGATAAGGGTTCCAATACTGCAGATCCTCGCTCACGCTTATTTTTGGTTTTTTGATAGCAGCTATCCTAATACAAGTGAGATGGTCAGAGTAAGCACAAATTGATGATGTCATTTTCCTGGTAAAATTCCACCATGGCTTTTAGCTCCCTTGTAAAGTTAAAGTTCATGATGATTAGGACTGGCAAGGCCCTACGGTTCCGACCCTGCCCTCCCCTCCACCCTCATCCCTTCTCTTCCTTGCTCACTGTTCTCCGGCACACAAACCTTTCTGTTTTTCGAACACGCCAAGGGGCTTCCATCTCAAGCCTTGGCACATCCTCTTCCTTCTGCCTGGAAACCTCCATTTACAGCTTCCCAAGACTGGCTCTTTCCCTTACTCAATTCTCAGCTTCAATGCAGGGACGTCCCGAATACTCCCCTGCCAATCACTATCACATCACCTTGCTTTCAACGTTTGACAAATATTTTTTGAGCACATATTCTGTGACAGGCCCTATACTAGATGCTGGGGATACAGCAGTGAACAAAACAGGCTAAAATCCATACTTCTATCCAGCTTACATTCTAGTGATGGTCTAAAGTGCATAATCACTACTGCAATTACCTTGTTCATTTTCCTAATAGCTGTTGTACTGTCTGGTCATTTCAGTGGTGTTTATAAAGCAAAATAGTTGGAAATAGCCCAAAGGCAGAATAGTAGAGGTTAGTTTTTAAAATTTATAGTTCATCCTTATACAAAACTATAGTAATAATATAAAATGAAATATAAAATTATAGTTCATCCTTAATACAAAGCCATAGTTATAATATAAAGCCTTATAATGTAAAGCCATACTTCTGTTTCATGTGCTGCCATGGAAAGGTGACCAAGATATACTTGTATCGGACACAAAGTTCTATTCTTTCTCAGTCCGCTTAGGACCACCACCTCCTAGACCCTCAGCCTCTTGTTCCTGCTTAACACATAGTTCTGCCATTTGGGGCCATTTACTCTGGGAGAGCAAGACTGTCACCTCTTGCTACCACTACAATGCCAGGCCAACCGGATCCCCAGAGTTTCTACCTACTCCTCCTACTTCTGGACTTGGATAAAACCACACAGCTGGGCATGGGATCTGACATCCTAAACATCTACCCAAGAGTACAGGTGAGGCAACTTAGGAGCTTGAATGATTAACACTCCATGGGAAGTTTTTGCTATTCAAATTATTGAGATCTTAAAAAAGATTCCTTTTATTTCTTTTTTTGGGGGGGAAATTTTTGCTATTCAAATTATTGAGAGATTTTAAAAAAGAATCCTTTCCTTTTCGTTTTCTTTTTCTTTTTTTGAGACACAGTCTCACTGTCACCCAGGTTGGAGTGCAATGGCGCGATCTCAGCTCACTGCAACCTCCACCTCCTGGGTTCACGCAATTCTGCCTCAGCCTCCTGAGTAGCTGGGATTACAGGTGCCCGCCACCATGCCCAGCTAATAGTTTTGTATTTTTAGTAGAGACAGGGTTTTACTATGTTGGCCAGGCTGGTCTCGAACTCCTGACCTCGTGATTCGCCCGCCTCAGCCTCCTCCCAAAGTGCTGGGATTACAGGCCTGAGCCACTGTGACTGGCTTTTTTTTTTTTTTTTTAAGTTATGGGGGTCTCACTATGTTGCCCAGCTGGACTAGAACTCCTGGGCAGAGAAGGGAAGATGGAGCCGCCGTCTTGAACATGTCTAGTTCCCTAGTTCCTGCCGGTATTCACCTGTGCAAGCTCTCAGCTTGCTTGTCTCTGTCTGCAGCTCAACTTTACAGGCTGCTATTTGTTAGAAAATGATTTGGGGGAGAGATCCAAGATGGCCGATTAACAACAGCTCAGGATTGTAGCTCCCAGTGAAAGTGCAGAGAGCGAGTGGACGCCGCACTTTCAGACGAATTTTTGTTGCCCACAGACTAGGAGATTCCCGGCGGAGGAGCCACACG